>JAPMOR010085630.1:228467-259060 GCA_026543865.1 Argiope aurantia | reverse complement strand
TATTTTAACTCTAATTTCAATTTAATTAATTTTCAAGATTTTATCTTAATTTAGGCCATAGTAACTTTATTCTAAAATATTCTCTTATTTCGTGATCCAATTCCACTGTCTCAACTTAATTAATTCAAGAGAAGCTTTATTAAATTGCTGAATCAGCTAAAAGTCTAACTTTCCCACACTCCGCGTGATGAGGCAAATTCTTTTTTAAAATCTCCTTGTGTTCCCCCTGCCTTCTCCGCGTGTGTAACGAAAATCCCTATCGAAATCTCGTAATATATTAGCACTATGAAGAAATGTTTTCCCTATCAAAATCATATATAAGACCAGAGATAAAATGTCCAAGGGCTTTTATCCACATTCCTTTTCTGTGTCGTTCTGTGTGCTCATCGCTTGTACATATGCCTGCTTCTTAAAAATGAAATAAAACGACGTCACGAAATAGCAAGTCTCTTCACTGTCTTCAAACTGCATTCTGCTTCACATAAAATAATGTTTATATATATATATATATATATATATATATATGAACGAAAGGTGATTATAGGTTCTAAGAGCCTTGATCAATGAAGAACTGAAGTTTTCCTGAAATCTTGTCATGAGAACGTTTGCAATAGTTAGTCTTCCTGTAGGAATCTACCTAAAAATAATATTAACCCTTAAAATTCCATTGGCTCCTCTAAGATGATATTAGGTTGCACGTAAACTTTAGGCTTAAAATACATATAGTTCAATATTTTATTTAAACAGTATAGACAGACTTTTATTGTCATCACAGTTACTAAATTTGGTTGTTAATCAAAGCAGTTGAAAACATCTTTTTAAAAAATTTAACCAGAAGATGTGACCAGCAAAACCTTGTATCAGTATCTAATTAGATTTTGAATAGCAAAGGAGCTTTAAGGATTCTTGTTTCAGAATAATTGTTGAAAAGTCCGAAAATGAAATCAGAAAAGGAATTAGAATAAAAATGTAGTAACAATGCTAACAAATATAGAAAAGAGAAAGAAGTTTACAATAAAAATTTCCTTACCTGCTCATGGAACTGCTCTCTGACAGGTTTACCATAACCAGTGGCAGCAAGATAATGTTTATTTTCATCAGAGAAATGTTTTGGTTGTCTCTTTTCTTTATCCCAGGATTTGGTTGTTATCAAAGGTTTTCCACGGAAATCCTCTTCTTCGTCGTCGTCATCGAAGGGTGCTCTGGCTTGTGATTCGGAAAACTTCCTTGGGGGATACTTTTTCGGAAGTTCTCGTTCCAGTTTTAAAGGTCTGGAAGAAACTGAACTTGATGTACTCTTTGAATTTTGCTTGCTGTAGGTCGATATTGATGGAACATCTCTTCCATTCGATTTAACAGGTACAGATGATCTTGGGTATGTCTTTCTTGAAGGTTTGGGTATCGGTTTGTTGTGTGGTTCATGATAAGGTGCTCTAGTAAAGGCTTCTGCAGAATAAGCAGGGTCAACCAAAGGTCTTTCAGGTTCATCTACTACATGTCGAGGAACATAATCGCTGTTGTATTCATCGTAAGGTTTGGATGGCGGCAAAGGTTTTGATCTATATTCTGGTCTAGAATCTTCAGGATATCGACGTTTAGGGTAATATAAATCATAATCGGATAGACGAGCGCGTCTGCTTCGTCCTGCTGATCTGGATCGGGGTTGGTTGAAGTTTGGATCTGACGCTCCAGCCATCAAGTCTTCAGGAGAATGCTGGCTTACTTTTCGTGGTCTGGGAAATATGTTCATTGACTTCTTTGATAATTCTCCGAAGTATTCTTCTCGTTTGTGGTACCTGTCCATTTTGGGTGGTGAGTAAAGGGCATCGTTTTCCGGTGGGGGTTTCTCAAAGAGGGAGGAGAATGTGTGAGTCTCATAATCTTCTCTGGAATCGTAATCTCTGGGATATTCCGATTGTGAATTCGAATAATCATCTCGATGCCGAGTTTCTGCAGGTAGGTAATCCTCTCTAGTTGCTTCATCATGACGAGATGTCTCATCTTTCGAAAAATATTCTTCCGAATCTAGTCCAGCTCTGCCGGATAAACGTAAGAGATCAAGGTATTCCATCGGATAGAACCCATGAACACATTGGGCAATTAAAAGGAAAAATGCCTGAAAACAAATAGATTAAAACGTTATTTATAGTTATATATATATATATAAAAGATATAAGAAATATTTTTCATTGTCTTATAATAATTTAAAATTACATTGGTGCTCATGCGCTTAAAAGAAATTATTTGAAATAAAGTAGTGTAAAATGAGATAAATTAATTTAATTGCAAATTTACATGAAAAATTTATTGCAATTAAATTAATTTATTGCATAATTATGCATATTTGTATCATTGGTTCCATTTGAGAAAAGCCCTGCTATAGGATGAGAAACTTCCGGTTTGTGATTGATTTTCACTTCCTGTATAGGTAAATGCAGGCGAGTTACCTCTACTTTCAAGACAGAACTTTTCTACAGAAGGGGTTGCACTTACGGCTCTAGATGGCTATAACTTCCCTCTCCCATGCTGTTATTCCCTAGAACTCCGAATACTCGTTGGCAAAGTAGTGGTAACTCCTTTGTGATTAGGGATACTGGAATCCTTGTCATTTTAATCTATTATCATACATTTTCAGGTGTATTTAGAATTTATAGAATTACCTGGAAAATGTTTTTTTTTCGTAACCGTTTATTTCTAATAGTAAACTTTTAACAAATAATTTTCAGATGCAAGTACGTGATTTTAGATAGTTAATTTAAATTAAAATTTAGTAAGAAATTGTATTTAATAATTTTTTCGTACATACGACATATACTTACATAGATTTTTGAACAATTGTGATTAAAAAATAAACTTTGTGGAAATGGTGTTGCATACTTTTAATATAGATGTTAAGGGATAATATAAGAAATAGATATATAGAGCAAAACCCTAAGCTCCACGGGTGCCCAGATATTTAATCTTTAAGTTCTGCACGGTGATCTTTCAATTGATAGTTTGTAGTTCAATAAATAAAACCAAATACGCACATTTTGGACTATTTTTCGTTCAAGAAATTAAAATTAAAATTTGATACAGAATTTGATAATTTTAATTTAAAAGATTACATACAAAATTGCATTTACCTAAGTTTTGAGTTATTGTTTTTGAGTTATTGTAATTAAATGCCAGGAAATCTGCAAACAGATAGACAACAATCTATTCACAGATTTTGGAATTCTGTATCAAATCTTTTACGTCTGGCTTTTTACGTTTTGTAATTACTACATTCATGTTCAAGTGAAAAAACTTGCACGACATGTTTTCCTGTAAATAGATCTCGCTCGAAATTCCATTAAAAAATACATATCTGGTATAACGATCACTTACTAAATTGCATCCATCAAGCTTAGCTTCAAGCTTAACTTGTCTTTAAGTTATCTTGTTCGCAAATAGAGAGACATAATAAAGACATAATACCAATGAAATATCTTTTCTTGTCTCGGAGGGATTTGAACATGAGTATTTATCAAAATCTCGAGTTTGAATTTTTTGACGATTACAATACTTTCTCATTGTATATTTCGTATAGGAAAAAATAAAGATGATGCATTTTAGGGTTAGTTAAAACATAAACAATTCATTTGTTTTAAAGCCATGTATTCTAACTATATTAATTTTAATTTAAAATTATTTACCATACATTTATAGTGTTATGAGGCCTGCTTTTACGAAAGTCATTTTAGTACCTATGGTCATCTAATGACACTTAATGTTTAATCAAACTGATCTCTGTTTAAATTTCTTCGCTTCTCATACCGTGATAGATGTTTCATGCCTGTTTCTAATCTCTGGTTGGTTATCGACATTGTTAATATAAATGGACAGAGTGTAATTATTGTTATGCAAAGCTAGACATTAATTTTCACAAATGAATGAATATAAATGAGAGCTTTTAAGTTAAGCTGCTATCATGAAGCGTGTTTTGATTAGAGCTTAGTTGGATGGATATTACTGTGGTCAAGTAATTTTCGGAATTGAAGGGGATTGTTGCACAAATATTGCTGATTCCAAAGTTTATATTTCGTGTATTAATTGTCCAGAAAAATATATAGGCGTTGAAATCAACAAATTAATAAGGTAATGGATTCTTACAGTTTATGAATTCTAAATGAGTAAATGCATGAATTTAGAATTGTATTAAGGTATCTATAGTGATGGATATTATTATTATTATAAGAAATAGGAATTTTTTTGTTGTTGTAGAAAAAATAACAATATTAATTTCTAAAATCTTCATTAATTTTTCCAGAAATTTGCCAATTTTTAAAAACTATTGATTTCTGAATGTTTAACAATAAATTTCATTATTGCTGTGAAACTTAGTATGTTTTCATTGTTTAATCAAATATTTAAAAAAGTGACTACGTTAAAAAGTCGATTTCTTTTTGCGAAATTATGAATATTTTTTATTCAATATTCTTAATGTTTGAACAAGTTTCTTTATAAAACCATTAGAAATTTGTTCCTAAGCCTGTTCTCTTGAGATATTACAATGATTCTTATATTTACATTTACATACGTTTTAATGTTATTTTGCATCTTTAGATGCCATTTCTTCAAATTCTAATCTTTGATAGAATTTTCTTGAGAAAGATCAGAATTTTCTTATCATAAATTAAAATACAAATGCATATTTTTTGTTCAAATTGGTGTAATAATTCATCAGTATGTTCTGTAGTTTCCGAAATAGAGAATAAATACTCTGTTCCTTAAAAAATATTTTAGTTATTTTCGTGTTTCACTATGTGAAAAAAAAATGAAATTTCGTGTTATTTATCATTTGACCACCAAAATTTAGAAATAATGTTTATTTTTTTAGTTCAGGAACAAGATTATATATTTCTTACACTATCTTCAAAATTTTAAACAAATTATTTGAAAAAGCTCTAAACAAAAAGATTTTTATTTTATACCTCTTTTTAGCCAAAAAAAAAATCCTTTTTACCAGTTTTAAAAAATGCGACTTAACTTATATATTTTGGTTTCATAGATATTTTTTCAACCTTTTTAATGCAGATATTCAAAAATCTAACTGTTTTCAACCTTTTTGAAAAAATTCAACCCGAACATAGTCGCATACCTTACTTTCTGTGAGTTTCTCGCATTGTTTAAAACAAAGCTAAGAAAGCAGTATTCCTTTCAATAGATGTGTAGCTTATTTGAAGAAAAACAAATTGTAATCGCAGTATAATGAAAAAATATAGATGAACTGGATATTTATGTCTTTAATAACACTAATGATGTCATACGACTAGACTTTATTGTATAAATAATAAACACAACAAGTATTAGTCTATTAATCTAACCTAAATAAAAAATATTAACCCTTTCACATAAAGCGACATGTCTGACAAGAGCATCGAATTACTGAATTTTTGGCTTTAAGTCTACAATTAAGCGACAGAATTAAGTAGTTAAAAATGTAAAAATCACTTAGAAACGCTTCATTATCTGAAATTTACCCTTATATTACTATAAAAATCAAAATAACATAAAAGTACAAAATAAGGTGTGTCATCTAATTAAAATGTTAAATGAATTCGTAGGAGATAAAGGGTTAAATAAAACTGAAGATTACCGCGTATTAATAAATTCGAATATTAACAGAAAACTAGAGAAAAAAAATTAATAATAGTTTGTACTATGATATATGAAAAATATTTAAATAGAGATATTATTACTGAAATTAATTGGTTTTAATTATGTAAATTTAATGTTTTAGAAAATTATCTTTTTTTAGCCGAATCAGTCTTTAAAAACAAGTGAAAGAAATGTATGTGACAAACAGATTTTTCAAGTGCAACGGCTAATATTTACTCCCTTTCTTATGACAGACAAATAAGTTAACACAAGTCAATAAATGGTCCTTTGTTAAACATAAGTGGTTTTAATTTTATAATTAATTATTATCAAATAGAATTTAAATTATGCTAACGAAAAACAAATGGAAAGGAACTTGGGTAAAAAAATAGGAATTTCAACCAGGAAAATTACTTTAGATATTTCCGATAGAAAAAAAATATATATTAGGTTTAAAAAATAAATTAAATTATTTCCATTCATATAAACTAATTAAACTCTAAAATTTTCAGAAACTTGATTTTCTCTGAATTTAACAAAATTAAATAACCATAAACAGATTCTTATAATGAGACAACAGACAATCTTCTAAAAAATTTATATCTACACGATTTTTCGAAAAACTATTGTAATATAGAGGTATTAATAAGAGAGAGTTTATATATATATATATATATATATATATATATATATATATATATATATATATATATATATATTATATTTAGGCTTCTTGATTCATTCCTTTGTTTTTCTGTCCATGAATTTTATTTTAATTCAATAGATGGCGCTGTTACTTTCAATTTACATCGTCTGATGACGCTATGCTTTGATCAAGCTTTGTGGGCGTTCCAGTCTTATACGCGCGGGAAATATCAAAGTGTGAGTTTCACCTGCATTCAGAGGTGAGATACGTCTTCTCTTTTTAGTTTTTGTATAAATCTTTTTAGAGAGCAATTAATTTCAACTTGAATATTTAGTTTTAATACCTAAATTTTGGGTATTTTTATGATATGAAAAGTTAGGTTTTTAATTCTTGATTGATGTTTATCTTGTTATGTTCATATTGATGTTTATATTTCTTAAATATGTTTATGATGTTGTAAGCCTCTTGATTTTTGTTGTAAATCTCTTGATTGATGGCTATATTTCTTATATTCAGATACTTTATCGTTTCTGTATTTGTTTCTAATTTTTTCAGATTTTCAATTTTTGATGCTTGATTTTTTTTCTTTTATTATTGTTGAAATTTAGTTATCTTAACTTAGTTGTTAATTTTTTTTTAGTATCTAAATTACGTATATTAATTCGAAACCTCAATTTCATGAGATCTTCGGGTCACAATATTTTTGAGTCGAAAGCCAGGCCTCTAACAGAAAAATCCTTGTTTTGAAGACAATAAAGTCTTTAAGTCGGGTTCATTTCTTTTATATATATATATAATATAATTTCCATTTATATTCCAATTTATTGATTCACCGTAATGATCAGTCTTATTCAATATTCTTATGCTTTAGATCATTTCATTTGTATTTTAGATTTAGCAACATTGATGCTTTCTGAACGCAATGTCTTTTTATTAAATAATTTATGCTTTTTCTCATAAGATATTTTTTGATAGATTTCTTTCATAAGGTTTGATATTAACCTTATTGCTTTCATCTGTTCTATTAAATTAACAAGATTTTAATTTCTATCACAATTTAATGCTTAAAATATTTTCTTAGAAGAATCAATATTAAGTTATCCAGGAAAGATATAAAAGAAAACACAACCAATATTCCTGCAAACCGCTGGTTACTGATATCGGCTGGATTTAAATAATGTACAGATCTCTAAATTATAAATATCTGTTATCTTTACTCCGTTAAATTTATCCAATACTAAAACTTCGCTTGTATACGGCATACTAAAAAGAAAAATCGTAAAAATTATAAATACAATTGAAAGAAAGAGGTCAAAGAAGCAATTAGAATTGACAGTGAAGAATAAAATGAATCTATAAAACCAGCCATCGGTCAAAACAGCGATATTAAAGAAGATAAAGAGCGCTTAACTTCTTAGTTGTTAAACAGTTGTTAAAGAAATTATAGGAGAGCTGTCTGGTTTTTCAATGAACATTTGTAGAAATGAAAAAAGAAAAGAACACATTATGAAAAGCATAGCAGAAGTTCTATGCTGTTGACAGCGAAGCATTTAAAGGGTTGAATCAATTATTGATCCATATAAATATCAATTTTAAAAATTTTCTTGTATGAGAAGTAAACAAAAATAATGTATTGTAATAATCAAACTCAAGATTTGACGGATCTCCACGTTTAACACATTCTTGGATTCGAAAAACTCATTTTTGAAATAATCTACTTATCTATCGGCGAACTTGTGGACTACACGGATGAAATCTGATATATGATCTTAACTCCAAATTTGAAAATTTCTATGAAATTTTGAATAAAATTCATTTCGAGTTTCGAATGTCTATCCAATTGTCTGAATACAAGTTAACACGGTAACTATAAAACGCAGAGGTATATACATATAGATAAAATTTTATTCACAAATTTAACGTTTAAACTATGGATTCGAATTAAATTTTGAGCCGTATTTTCCAAGTTGTTGATCGTCCGTTAGAGTATAATTCCGTATGTATACAAATACAATAATTTACGCCTTAGGTAACTGAAATTTGATGCGCATTTTTAACATTTTAAGTTTTGATTTTTTTTATTTAATTTTGAATCAAACCTATCCAATGGTTTACCATCTGTTGGTCTGTTTATTCGCATGTATTTAAACATAACTCCAAATGAAAGAAGTTCAAGTAGTGTACTATGAAGCACAAAATTCTCATTTGTGAGATTTTAAAAATACAAATCTGAGCACTCTTGACATTACAGGCATATTCATTGGTATAATACCTTTATTACTAAGTATACGAGAATTTTTCGGGGGACCAATGCCGCAAGTTAGAAAAATGTAATCATGTAACTATTTAGTAATATTTTTCATTGTAATATTTCAATTTATATTTTTCATTCCTTTTCAATTGAAGCAATTTTCTTTTAGATGAAAAAAATTTCAATTGGTCGAAATCGCATTACTTCAAGATAACAAAAATCTCATCTTGTATTTTGTATAAGAAAAAGGAAAATGAAAATTTCGTATGGTTCCCAGCTGGACCGCGGTAGCCAGGTGGTAAGGTTTAAGGTTCGAAGCTTTGTGTTTCGAAGTTCGAAACCCGATTCCACTGATTCTTTGTGTATGTGAACCTGATGATCATTAAATCTGACTTCGTGAACCAGATGTCCTCCCGTTGGTATGCTGCGGAAGTTTGGAGAGGAAGTATCAGTATAGATATCGTCCTCGTTATATAATTGTAGTTTAAATTCATACGAAATCCACCCCAAAATAGCTCTCGTGTTGCTCCCGAAAGCGACATTAATATTACTGAACTAAAATTATTATGGTTTCTAAAACAGCAAGCCACTGCACATTTCCTCGTGTTACCTTCTGAATACGATAACTATTATTATTTGATGGTTTTCAACCTGCTAATATAAGTTCTAAGGGAAAAACTTCATTTCAACATTATTTCATACTATTAAAGATAGGAAGACAGTTAAAATTAGTTAATTCATCAAATTATTATAAAATGTTATAATAGTTTTATGATAGATGAAATTGCTTAGAAGTAGAAAAGTATTTTTCAAGCCCCTTAGTTTTGACTGCTTTATAACATTGATTCCTTGATGGGAAAAGGACATTATTTACATTCTCTTTCGTTTTTGTTCATTAATTTCAACCTTTAGGAAATTAGAGGAAAATTGCAGAGGCAATGAAATTTTTTTCTACAGTTAAAAAAACACTGTTTTAGTCTGCTACTTTTTCAAAGGAATTGTTTTCCATGCTACGAACCACTGGATCTGAAACTACCGAATTTAGCAAGTAGCTACTTTTTGAAAAGTAGATTCTTACCAAGTTAATTCAAAACAATATTTTAATTGGACTTCTATTTTCTTCAATAAATAAAACAAATTTGTTTTGATTAATTAAAAATAATTGGAAATTTAACATTTTCCTCAATTACTTCAAAGTAATATGTCGCAGGAAAAACTTTCTTATACCAATTTAAAATTTTAAAAATTGAGCTTTACAGCAATATTAATTTTATTTCTATAAAAATATTATTTTTGATAAAATTTTAAATGTGTTTTTAAATATATTTTAGAGATAAATTTCATAATTTAATTTACTAGATTTAGAATATTTATTTATGTTTTGGCAATACTAAACTAATTTTTTAAGTGTATGTTATCAATGCTGCATAATTTGAGGCAGAATTTTTAGTGAGAAGCCTGATATATTATCAAGATATAATGTTTAGGATTAGAGATTCGAATCTTTCTTGCTCTTTTTCTGTTCCTTTAAATCCAGTGTTTTTAATAATTTATGTCGAAAAATAGACTTTGAAATGTATTAAATTTTCCCTTAGTTGCAAATTAATGATATGAATTTCTTTCATATTTCATTTTTCGTTTAAGCATTTAGAATAGATAAGGAGGCCATAAAATAATTTTCTACATGGAAGCTTCTACAACTAAAGCTAATGAATGGAGATGAGATCTAATCTCATATGTAGACCGTGAAAAGCAAGTAAAAATGAATCTCGGGTGAAAAAAGCTAGCCGCCGAAGCAATATTTGTACTAAGCGAAGATCAGCACACTAAGAATGATGTACATGACCCGAAAGATCTTGATGTTGATTAGTAAAATATTTTTTCTGGGAGTAAAATGTAAAACTTTATATTTTTTATTGTTTGAATAGCAATAGAATTTTGTTTAATATATTTTCCATCTGCTCATTATAATTATTGATCTGACAACGAAAGAATCCCACCACTCTTTGTTAACTTATGTGACTAAATTGTTTTTGTAAAATTCATCTCCCATACCGTCTACAATGCAAGCATGAAATTTAGTTTACAGTTCATTACTTTTAGCTGTAGATGGCTTCAAACCAGGAAAATTTAGAAGTTTCAGTTCCTCAAGTATAAAATTTTAAAACGATATTTTAATGTTAACCACTTAAAATTCAAAAATTTATTTAATTGAATGCAAAACTCAGCATAAATCATGAGAATTATTGAAAATTGCTATGATGTTGATTCCCAAATGCAGATGTTTGGCAATTACTAATCTAATGATTTTCTCAAAACAAAACAAACCTAATTCTTATAAATAATAATAATTTGTCTTTAATGGATTTGGAAAAAATTTTCTCCCAAGTTAACTTCGGTATAAGAAAAAAGATCATACAATATTGTACAATTATTTTTAATATCGTAGAATATGAGCATATTAAATCCTCTTCGTGGTATGCCGTATAGTAATATTAATATTTTGTCGATATTTATAATACAATATAGTAAAATGTAAAAATATCTTGTAATAATAAAAGAACTTAAGTGCCTTTTTGTGAGTTAGCTATCTACAGTATAGTCCGTTTGATCTACAGTTACTAAATTAGTTACATATATACTTAGATCGAGAGCAATATGCATATCAGAACAATTTTTTAGGAAATTTTAGTGAGAATTTTAAGTTACTAAAAATTGAGATTTTGGTGTTTTTTCCAGATAATTCCAGAAATACTATATATAAATTCCGCATTTATTTTAAAATTTTAAAAAAATTGTCTTTTTAATTATATCAATTTAGCTGTCGTACAAATTTTTCCACGATAATTGGCAATTCTTTAAGGGTTTTTTTTTTTGCATAAATTTTAATACTATATTTTATTGTTGCAATGAAATGCAAGCGTTTGTATTCTTTTACTCGTGTCATTTCATTCATTGATTTCATTGCTATCAAATATTTAATCCTATTATTTTCTCTCTTTGGAAATCTAAGAAAGAAAGATTCTGTTTATTATTTTCCCAATTTACACAAGAAAATAAAATTAAAATCTCACGAAAGGCAATATCCATTTTAAATATGGATTACCCAGACAGTTACGATTTTAATGGAGCTGCAATATCATGGGACTTCCCTCCATTAGAGAAATTCACGAAAGCAATAAGAATAGACACAATATCATGGGACTTCCCACTATTTAGCGTGAAATTAATAGTTATTTTAACCCTTTCTAGGGCCGTGGGAAGTATGCTTCCCACCAAATTTATCAATCTTTGTATGAAATTATGTAGGTTGGCATAAGTTCCGACAAATTTTTTTAGTAAGAAACTTGGATGCTTCAGTTCTTTATCTAAGACAAAATGTTATGTCTTGATTTGTTACTTAATTATTAATTAACCAAATTAATTAATCAAATTAAATTTATCTAATAAGCTAAATGAATCTCTTTTCTTATTCTAATTTCAAGCCTAAAAATATTTTAACATAATATGACTAGAAAAAACGGCACTTTAAAGGGTTAAAATGACAGAGTATATGGGACAAACAAACTCGTAATACTTTATGTGCAATTCATCCTTCTGTAAAGATTCTTAAAATATTATTACGTACACCAAAAAAACCAGTTATATTAAATCGACTTAGAACTGGACACACCAAATAGACGCACAAATATTTATTCGACTCAGAACCCCAACCTATATATTCATATTGTCATGGCCATTTATCCATGAGGCTACAATTATAGAATATCCCTCTTTCAACGAATTTAAAAGAAACTGTTTTGGTAACAATAATGTAACTTTAAAACACTTGTTGGATTGGAACCTCAACCAAAATATTTCTTTTTCTCTTAAGAGATATTAGAATTGAAAAGCATGTATGAATATTTTTAAATTTTAATTTCCTTTTTTTCAAGATGAATTTTTGAACAAATTTTGTGTTTGACGCAGCATGGCCAAAAATGGCTTTTGCGCGTTAAAACCAAACCAAACTTCCCCTTATCAGAAAGGTTCACAAACGCAATAAACAGATGTAAGGTTATTAAAATATTACAGCTTCAAATGCATCTTGCAAATAGATGCTTACGTGAATCATTGAACAATTTATGCATAACAGATTTAAATTGAGCATCATCAATATCTCAGTGTATCAGCTGGTTGCCAAAGACAGCTAGCATTGCATAATTTATAATATCGTCACTAATACAAATATTAAACAAAAAAGTATTCACTTGAAAATCTTTCAACAATGATTTTCAAGTTATCTAATTTCAAATAACTTTTTTTTCTCTGAATTATGATAATTCAATATTCAATATGCTTTCACCACAAGTGGTCCCCATTGATAAGTAAATACCCGAGCCGATCCACTAGAGCGGAGAATGAAAATAGAAAGGACTCACCAGCAGTTTTTGGAATCCCATTATGTGCACAACCGAGTGTATCGACGTCTGCTGCAAAAAGAAGCTACTGATTGAAAAAACGTTCCTCTTTAAAGGCCTGCAGTCGGTGGCATCTCTGGCCTGGAATCGAGGCCAGCAGCTCGATCAGCCAACAGGAGGTGGGAGGCGGATGAGGAAAGTTCGCACAAAAACACTTTTTCCACACTTTTTTTAAGGGAAATGTAAACATTCCCGCTTCTTGTTCCATGTGTATAACAAAGTGAATGAAAAGAAAGGGAACTGCCCTCAGACATAATGGCTTAATTTGTATTTTTACAAGTGACGTTGCAGTTTAGAGACAAAAACTTCATAGCAAGAATATACCAATTTTGAGAATGAATGAAAATAAATTTCTTTTTTAATTTAATCCATTTTATTGAATAGTTATAAAATGATACTGTTTTATAGTAGAATTCAATTTCCGAATTTTGCTAGCATTTTTCTATTTGACTTAAATCAAATGAGGCAAAAATCTGGCTTAAGGAGCTAAAACAGACCTCGAATTTTAGTTAAATACGTTAGGTAGAAAACGTAAGAAAAATTCTTAAATTTAATAGATTTTTTACCACAGTTTTATAAGGCATTTTACCTTATAATGATGAATTTTTAAGAGAAATAATTCTTATTAATTAAAATGTGTATATTAAAAAATATATGTTTAAATTGTCGAAAACAGAATTTTCGTATGCGCTAAGCTTTTCTGAAAATCGGCGACCTATAAACATTGAAATGATTTAATAATTTAATCCTAAAGGTCATAACTTGATAATCATGCAAAGGGATAAATATTTTATTATATTTACTGGAGTTATGTAATTTATTGTGTTGTTAAAACATAACGTTTTAAAAATACTTTTTTAGCATATTAGCAAACATTGAAAAGAAAGTATACATAATAATGCTTTGATTTTGAATGATTTTCTTTATTACATGTGTATAAGCATACGTGAAAAATTTCATAGTGATACGACGAACCATTTTTAACTGATCCTGCACGCAAGCTCTGAAAATGTAGTATTGAGAAAAATGACTTAAAATTATATGTTTCTAAATGAAAAGTTGTGAATTTTACATTTTTTACTGCATCTTTTAAACTAATTAACGTACACACTCGTGCAACATCAACAAATGTTCAAAAGGGTTTCGGCTATCAAATAAAATCATAAAATATGAAAAATTAAAGGGTTAAAGGTCCGACAGCTCCTTAAGCATGTATTCTCATTACCAATAGGAAAATTAAATGTTAACTTCCACAAAAGAATAACAGATACACGAAAACTCAATAAAACGATGACATAAAATATTTACAAACAAACCCGTGTATTATGAGAGAACTTGACATTCTTTGTTATGAATTAAACACAAATCATTATATTAAACTTAAAAACAATCAATGGAAATAAATCTGAATACAATTGTCTTTCCTTAGTTTACTGTAGTTTAGGGGAAAAGAACAAAAGATTAAATTCGATGGGTTTACTCAAAAAGAAGTTTGCTCAGAAATATTTATAATCCACACTTGATTTTGAAATACATTTTAATCTAATTACCACCTAAATCTATCTATTCTTGTACAAAATTGACCAGAAATGTATATATAAATCTCTACTTTTGGTGCAAGTTAAAGGAAGAAATTTAGATGCCTTCAAATAAAAATAAGAAAGTAATATCTGATTGAGTCTTTTAAGGGAATTAAAACATTCATGATTTGAAAAGGAGTATTGCGAGTGCAAATGCAACGGAAATTAATAATTTCATTTAGTGTAATAAACTATTTTCACAAAAAGAAACTATTAGAATATCAAGAGATTTATGAAAATAAATATCTGGCGAAAAATTGCATATTTCAATATGATTTGACCAGCAGAGGGCATTTGGGTCAACTTGATATCCTCTAGAACAAAATCTTGAAGATCATTCTGTAATCCCAACTGCTCATTTCTGAGAATAGAAAAGTGGGAGAAAAAATACATTAAGACGAAGAATGGCACAATTCTCCATATATGCACCATGTAACCATGTATTTAGCTGGAGGAGAAACATTTTAGAACCAAAAGAGAATTTCTTATTTGGGTTCTTAAAATAAGAAAATTTGTAGGAAGAAAGAAAAGAAAAGAAGCAAAAGAAAAAAAAAAGGAAATTTGATTTATGCGTGTTTGAAATACTACGTTTACATCTGCAGGAATAGACCGACCGATAGAGCAAAATTTGTTTAAATTCTAATTTACAAATTTAATAATAATTTTCAAGTATTCATCCATGGAGCCTGTTTCATTTTTAGTAAATTAATCGCATAAAGTAGGAACATATAATTAAAAAAAAAATTCTGTCAGGGGAGGAGGGCTCTAAAACGCAGATATTCATCGAGTTCCTAAGATGATTTTTTAAATATTTTCTTCATAGAAACTTCGTATATCAGAAGATAAAAGTAATTAAGAAAAAATATACGTAGAAGAAAAAGATAAAAATAATCAATCAATTAAAATTAAATAATAAATTTTAATTGAATTTCATGTTTTGCCACCTTTATTGAATTGTTTCACTTTTCATGAATTTCAGAATTTTCCTAAAGAAGATCTGATATAATACAAATTACATAAAAGCTTTGTTTACGATTTGAATTTGCTAATGGCTCATTGTAATTTGTTTAATTATTTATCATCATATTCACACATAACATCTCATAAGATATAATTCGTCGTCACGTTTCGGTTAAGATAAGAAGGTCAAACAAATCGTGTAAACGTGCCCTACATTATAGATAATTTCGCTAATTCGGCGACCAAAAGATGAACTCTAAATTGCATTAAGTCAAGCGTTTAATCAATCAAATGAACGCACGACTTAAGATTCTATTTTTAGGATTAATTCCTCACTAATGTATGAAAATGTAAATGGAATGGATCCTAATTTTCTAATATTGATGATTACCTAAATTCAATCCCTGAAATTTAAAGATAAAACATTAAGAAAAGCGTTCACATTTTATTCAGTTTATAAATTTTTTATATTATAGTTTGACAGTAATTCCTAACTTATTTTGTGATTGTGTATTTTTCAGTCTCTAAACTAGTGCTTATATAACACATTTAGTATGTTCTATTTACTTTCTCCTATGAGTGTTGTAGACACCGATGGGGAGGGGGGCAGAATAACATGAGCAATGAGCAATCCAACAGTATATATTTACAAAACAAACAAAAATGGATAAAGATAGATAAATAGAAGCGGAAGAATGCAAGCAAATAAAGATCTGGAGTGAACAGGTTGATTGCAGTCGTATATAAATGAGAATTGATAATTTCATTCATTCTCCACACATAAAAAAATAGAAATTTCAAGTATGTCATCAAAGAAATCGGCTTTCTTTGGTAAATTCTCATCTGTGAAAAGAATACAACCCAAGACATTCAAAATGGACTGACAAAACAGAAGGAATTACATAGATACGAAAAGGGAGACAACTTAAAGACAGCGATATACTGAAGAAGAAATACAAATCAAGTTACAAACAAATACTAAAGGAAATGCAAAATAAAGACAGTAAGGAATTGAAAAGGAGCAGGAGCTAAAAATAGAAAATTAAATACAAAATATTCCTTGTTCGTATATACATATAAAAATCCTATTCCAAAGGCAACGAAACAATGAATCATTATAATTCCAAATTGTACCTTAGTTAAACCGAGCTCATGTTAAATAATTTTAACCTCAGTTTTTTTTTATAAACAGCGGCCAACCTTGTATTTATTCCAGTTTAAAAATTGCAGTTATGAAAAGAAATGAGAAAAAAACAAATATTAGTAAATGTTTTTTTATCGTTCACTACTTATTCACTAACTAAACTCTCAAACCCTGGAAATATCTAACAAGAAATGTGAGTCCTTGAGAATTAATGCATTTTTTACGGAAAAGAAAATTTCTTTTTTTAGATATTTTTGAAATAATTTGAATATCTTCATAAAGTAAATAGTGAATTCTGCTCTAAAATGAAATTATTTCCTTCATTTACACAATCAGTTTGTAATAATAAATGTTTGATTAAATATCCAAATTTAAACTTTCTTCTTAAAGAAGAAACGCATTAAAAATCTTTTCACATGATTGAATGTTTGAATTCAAAATAAATTAATTTATGAAAAACAATGTTTAAAACATGCATTTATCAATATGTTAGATAAGGGACAATATTGTTATTTTATTTTCTACTTCCTAATTCAATTTATAATCCATATATTTTTAATAAATTGAAAAATCAAAGAAGCCATTCCTTAATCTCTGGTCCGATTTCTTCAATTATTTAAATTCATATGAAAATTTACAACTCCTAGATAAGTTATAAATAGTTTTTTCCCCTTATCTTTCAATTTCTAGAGAAATCCCAAAATTACTCCTTCATTGTATATTATTTAAGATAAAAAAAACACGAGGATGTTCCTCACAGTCCTCCTGTGGCCACTTTGCATTGTATAAAAGCTCATGATATTTAAATACAGCATCAAAAGTTATTTACCTCCGGAATTTTGGAGCAGTATATATTAAAATAAAACCTTAACGTAGCATCCAGCCTTAATATTGAATCGAGTCTTCTAATTCCATTCGCCAATTATTTTTGCCACTTTGAGGACATGGCTAACCAATCAGAATGCTCAATATTTATTAATAAAATATAATTTAAAATGGTATAGACATTTTGAGTAATAAAATGTAGTTCATAAAAATTGCTTAACATTATTAATGATATTAAAATGCTGGAGGAAATTCTCAAAGATGGCTAATAAATAATTATTAATATTATAGCCTCTTAAAGCCAATTTTTCTCATATTCATTATCAGATAATGCAACCAGAATGGAATCAAAGTTTAGTTCATTTAATTGATAAACTGACATTTAAAGTTTGAAAATATTCAAATTGTGCTGTCATCGAAAATATATAAGGATAAAAAATGTCATAATTCTAGTATGTCAAGAAATTGAATGTAAAATCAATTAAAAATTCCATTTCTATAAACATAAATCAAAAATATAAATAATAAAATATAAAATGGCGGGAAAATGCTCGCATGCTCATGGCATCATTGTACTTCAAATTTTGAATCCAATTAGTCAGCATGTATATATCTTAAATGTACACTCAATTCTCTTCTCTATGTAACGAAATTAAAATGTGCTGCACAGCGTAAGTATGAAAAAAAAGTTGCCTTGATAGCTCTCTTACTGGTGTTTTTGAAATTCTTCAGTTTCTGAAAGAAAATATTGATAGAAAATTGTTCTTGGTTTCAAAAATTTCTTCCAAATATGTTTAAAAACTGTTCTAATGGCTTCGTTTATTCGTGATTTGTTTTAATGCTTCGCTTTCATACCTATTTTCACATTCTAAGGTCACTGTAAAATAAGTTGAACAAAAAAAAAAGAGTTACGAACATCGTTCCTACTCAATAGGGATCGGAATAGGAATGGGATCATGAAATAAATAAAATCATTGCTATCTTAAAATTGCGGATGAGTAGAAAAATTCATTATCACTTTTAGTTTAAATTTAAAATTTTAATCAAAAAGTTAAAGTTTAGATAACAATCATCTATTAAATCTTTGAATTAATCACTGAATTTTCAATTTTTAAAGCAGAAGTAAAAGGTAGTAATGAGGCTGTAATGATATGTACAAATACATCCTTCAGAAAAAATAATATTCGTCACTATTTCATGGGTTTCATTATTATTATCTCTTATAATTCCTAATTTTGATTCATGTGTTTTTAATATGTATCATTTACATCGATGATAAATTAATCTCATCAATTAAGGTCTCTATACTTGAAATACTTGAGTTAAATTCATTTAGTTTAAAATGAATTGCGATAATATCAAAGGGGTATTATAGTTAAAATTAATCTTAGCTGCATTATAATGCAAAAGAACTGTCATAAAAACATTTCATAAAATTTCCAAAAATGTCCACGAAAATTCCGCAACCAATTAATTTACTTGTGAGTATATATTATGAAAAAGTCTAAACAATATTTTAAAAAAATCCTTTTAAATCAAAATGGATTAACTACTTCCACACTCTCAAAGTCATCAAAATTAAGTCAAATTCTGAATTATCCTCACTGTTATGGATTCTAGATATATCTAGATTAGCATAGTATTGAATAGGAAATATTATGTAATATCCGTGGATTATGTCAGCCAAGACACCCTTGAATACGGTCTTGAAAGCAGCATGGAGAAACTGAATACTCTTGGAAATCTCCACACGTGATCAAGTGCTTTGATGCAGTTCTAGAGTTTCATTGAAAAGATGGATAAAGGAAATTATTGATCTAGATATCTATTCAAATTGAGTGCTTAGGTCTAATTAATATTAGCTACCTTTGGCGACCAGCTTTTACGCCCGTGATATAAGTTTTATTTAATTTCAATGAAATAGTGTAGTATGAACGTTTAATAATTGTAGAAATGAATATTCAAAAATTGCTTTAATTTTAAAATTCATGAATCCGCCAAATTATCAGACAAGAAATCAATTTTATTTTAGCTATCCTAAATTATATTATTCATTATAAACATGCTAAAAATGTAAATGTCCGCCCGATTCTTCTATCTTCTAAATTACATGGTTTTGTTAACTTCAATTTTTTTTAATTTGCCTTATAAACTACATAGATATTAAACAAAAGTCTTCTTTCTTAGCTTTGAGCAATGCAAGAAAATCACGTGATTGAATATTTGATGAAATTGAGCAAAAATGTAATCTAATGTTGGAAATTGGTTTAAAAAAATTTTTAAAGGCCAAATTTCAAAAAAAAAAATTACATTATAAAAATAGTATTATTAGAAAGATAATCTTTTTTAATTTTAAAATAGTATAAAAATTAGTTTTATGCTTCAAAAATTACGACATCATCGTAAAAAAAATCAAATTATTTTTTTATTAATTAAAATTTCAAATAAATTTTCCTACGTGCATATTCTTACCCTCTAAGGTATATATGCAGCAAATTTGGCAGCTGTATTTCAAATGGTTTGGCTTGTCAAGCACCATCACACACAGCCCATTATTTACTATTCGCCTTTGAATACTCGGGGATTTTGGTTAGCTTAAATTTCAATTAAATCGCTTAGATATAATTTCATATCCATGACACCATAATATGACCAAATCATCCGCAGAATTTATGGCTCTTGGTAGACCTTGATAGATTTTCTTTAATATATATATAATAATTTGGTCCAAATCCAAATTTGTGTACCATCATTCGAGACATTCTGATTTTTCGAGCGTTTGATGTCGTTTGAGATTAGTCTGCATCACACTTATCTACAATTTTTTATTGCAATCCATAGCTTAAATTATTTCGGAAGTTAAATTTAATGGTTATCTATCTGCATCGGTTTTTTTCATGAAATAAACTCAATTTTATAAACAAAATAATAACCTGATGGCTTTAATAATTCTCAAAGCATTTTAATATCATATTTTAATGTTATTAGTAGATAATTTGAATGACAGCAAAAAAATATGTTTCTGAAATTAGAGTATCTATATTTATAAGTTTCAAATATTTCGTTTGGTCTTTTTCTTTGTCGTTTATGATATTATATATATAATAAAGTGAAAATACAGTAATTGCCAAAAGAATTCAACCTTGAATTTTTGACGAATTTTCACATTTCAGATCTCCTTGAGTTAGAAAAGCACGGTTTTAGAACTACGCCTGCTTATCTGTTTTAATACGAAAGTTCAGAAAAGTTTTGAGCTAGAGTAATGAAAATTGGCATATAATCTTTATACTGGATTTGTAGATGCCATTTGGATTTTAAACGAAATGCATTAAAAAAAGTCTGTCTATCTGAGGCAATTGAAAATGATAACCACGAACAATTAAAGGCTGGATAAATGGAATTTGGTACACAGATTCAGCAATTAAAGTAGTGATCCACATGTAGTGTTAAATCAAATCGCCAAGGGGTCAACATTCTGTACTGCAACATGCACGTAAATGCAATCAGTCTCAAACACGACAAATTAGATAAATAGAATTCGGTACATAGTTTCAGCATCTTAACAATTAGGCCCTTATCATATTTTGAAGCAAATATGTAAATGGGTTGGTTATTCGTCAGTAAACTCATTAACTCAAAATATGAGGTTTTGGGAAAATAAAGTTTTTTGCACCTTTTTAGCATCTAAAAGGGAAATATGTATCAAATTCAGAAAGAGTTTGTCATTTGACAAATGGTATTTGATATACAGTTTTGGCATCTAAATTGTAAATCCCTTATCATATTTTAAACTAAATATCTCAAAAGATTGTCCATCTATCAGTATGCTCATTAAAATAACTCAAAAAACGATTTGGAAAAATGAAATATTTTTGCATATTTTTAGCATCTAAAATGTAAATTGTTATCAAGTTTTGAATCAAATCTGTCAAGCGTTGACCATCTATCGGTCTATATCTTATACGGAATCAACGGAATTCGTGCTCATTAGAGTGCAGAAGCACTTAGATCAACAGAATTTGTGCACAGTTTTAGTATTTAAAGTGAAGGGTTTTATCGTATTTTAAACAAAATATATGAGAAGACTGGCCATCTTTAAGTGTGTTTATTAATACGAGAACTCGAAAAATGAGGATTTGGGGAAATGAAATTTGTTGCATCTTTCTAGCATCAAAAAATGTACATATCTAACAAATTTTTATTCGAATTTGTCAACGGTTTGCCGTCTGTCGGTTTGTACTTTCTCAACCATTTATACATACCTTAAAAATACAACAACTTTGATAAATTAAATTTGGTATGAGATCTTTTGTTTACAACTCTATTTCATACCTTGGTTTTAATCGATCGGGAAAAAAAATCCTTTCAAAATGCATTCTCGGTTTTCTTTACTTTATTATGTGCTAATGTGTGACTTTGAAAATAAAAATCTACACATTTGGGGCGTTTACGGTTTTGTGCATGGATCATAATTTTATACAGGGGAAGAAGGAATAAAATTTTATTAGATAATATTTTTCAAAGCTACAAAACAGCCACTTTTTTTTGTAGTTATGCAAATGAAGAAATGTTTTGTACTATTGAATATAATCTGATTTTAAATGTTCTTCAACTATATGTGATGAATTTTCTCAGTACATTAATGATCCTTATATGAATCGTAAGATTCCTAGATGAACAGAGATTCATATATGAATCATTAGATTCTAATATCTAACTCTAAAGAAATTATTCCATTTATAGCTGCAGTAGTTGCAATGCTGATATTGCTCCAAATAGTTTGAAAGAAAATCAGCATTAAAGAACAACTTTAACAACATTTTATTTTCAACAACATTCCAAAAGTTTTTTTTTATTTCTTTTTCACTCTTATTTATATTCAAATCATTTCAAATCGATATAAATAAGTTCCCTTAACAAAAATGACGAAGTTTTATCACTTCATCCTTACTTGTCTTCTTAACTGATAAATAAATTTATTGAAAATAATTCAATTACGTATTTACTGATCATATTACTTTTTTAAAGTTTTTTGCGAAATTTTTAAACCCAAAGTGAAAAGAAAAAGCGAAAAAAATTGTTTAAAAAAACTGAAAGAGGATATATATTACTAATAGCCATGGATTTTTTTTTATTTTTTGAATATTGTCTCAGCTATCATAAATTCAGTCTCATATTAGAGAATCTCCGTATTACCTTTATATATTACTAGCCGCCTTTGGCGACCAGCCGGTTCGCCAGTATTACCGCTTGCTACAATTTTCAATTAAATATTTTAAGTTACTGGTCTCTTAAAGGATTCTCAAACAAAACATTTTTAATCTTCAAATTTTGATAGTCATACCAAACTTATACTCTTTAGATCGTTTCGTTCAATTTACTATATATATTTTGCTAATTTGTTGTCATTTCCGGCAAAACTTCAACTTTAATTTAAAATGTAAATAATGAAATTCCAATTAATATTAAGATATTTTTTAATAAAACCAAGCGTTTTATTTTATCATCTTTATTGTTATTTATTAATTATTATTATTGAATGTGAGTATTGCAAACAAAATCGCTCAGTATTTAAGTCTTATGTTAACTACAAAATATTTTTCATAATTTATGTAATATCTCAAAGAATAATTCAACAAAAACTTCTCGGATTCAGTATAAAATTCAGTTTTTAGTTTTGCTTTCAAAAGGATTGAAATGAAATCAATAATATTTTGTTCCGGCCTATAAATATATTTCAAAAATTATGAAGTCTAAATTTAATGCAGTAAGGTATCATATTCTGATAAATATTCTGGACACACCAAATTTTAAATAAATGAAAGAATGTTTCTATTTTCCACGATCAACTAAGACTTATTTATGAAGTTTTGAGTGTTAAAAATTTAGAAAAATTCAACATCTTCATAATCTTAGGCCAATTAATCTTGAGGAACCTGCGCGCTGATTGTCGTATTTTCTTTGATAAGATCGATGGAAAATCGAATTATCCTTTTTTTTTATTCAATAGTGATATTCAAATTTTCATTAATCAGTCAGTTTAAGTGATTGATTTAGTTGATTGGAAATTAACTCTTTTTATTTAAAATATTAGTGTTTCAAGAACATTTTGTTAATCGTGATTTCCACAGCAGAAGCTTTATGTAAAATCAAAAATACGTTATTAGAGCATTTATTGAATTAAGTTACATAAAATATAATCATTTTCCATTTAGACCATTTTAGCAGATATGTGTCTAACTAAAGGTTTACAAATTAGCTGTGTGGCCCTGATTTGAATGGATATCCTGTTCATATTAAACGAAACTTGCCTGAAAATAAAACTGATTTATTGGATTAATAATATAGAGAGAGTAAAAGATTATAAAATAATTTTTCTTGAATTTCTTTTTTAGAAAAAATATTTCATATTTGTTTCATTTCCTACAGACATGTGCCGAAAATTATATTTTTGCCGATTTCATTTCTGAAAAGATTTAATTTATTAATTGGAGCTTTAATCAATGTGATGGCAACACTTCGAAAAAAGCTAATTTTTCCCCATGAATGCGAAACGTGCTGGTGCAGCTTAAATTTTATTTTTATTTTGTACGAAAAAAATTGTTGAAAAATATAGTTAAAATATCTATTTAAAAATTCATTAAAAATAGAAATTTAATTTTAAGGTTAAAACATTGGTATCATTTAAAAGATGAATTTTTGATCTTTAACTTCATGTAGAAATCTTTTTTGTGCGGTAATATTTTCGGAAGTTATAGCAGAGACACGCCAAAATTTCGGTTAATATTTAAATAAAATTATAATTAAAAATTCGAAAAAATAACCCCCAGGTGCACATTCCCGGCCACCAAGGTATACACGTGCCAAATTTGGTAGCTGTAAGTTGAATGGTCTGGCCTGTAGAGCGCCAACACACACACACACACACACACACATTGAGCTTTATTATAAGTATAGATTATATAATGGGCACATGGGCAGACAAATCCTTATTCATGGTTTTGTTCTGAAAGTGCACAATAATATAAATTTATTGTGCAAAGACTACATACAATTTTTTTCTATTTCGTTACGATTTTCACTTACTGTTTTTACACCTATGCGAATATATAGATTGTTATAGTCAACTACTGATGAATTTGGGTCAAAATTTGATGCTTCTTTATAATTTTAACGTAAAACTCTTATGCCAAATATTCTCCGCTTAGATTATTATTCTTTTGATTCATCATGTTCTCATATATACAAAAACATAAATAGATTAACTTACAGAAGACGAATTATGCTAAAAACATTTAACTTGTTTTAGCGCTAAAAACTGAAAAATTGAAAATTTATTAAAATAAAAATCCCAATTTTGTTCTTGAGACTGTATACTGCATTGGATCTATTTCAGTAGTTGCATTTTTGAGTTACCACAATCACAAACAGGCAGAGAGAAAGACATAATTTCAAAATTGGTTCTATCTTTGCGCTCAATATTGGCATTCGATCGTTGCACTCTAGGTGGTCAAAAACATGGAAATTCAACAAAATCTGGAGTTGGAATTTTTTGACATTAATAGTATTTCGTAATATATGAGAAAGGAAATAATAAGTTTTCATTACAAAGGAAATAATAAAATATTAATAAACTCATGAGCTACACAATATATTAATCAAAACGGAAAAAATTGGCTAACCAAAGGCTATAAATAAGAATAAAATCCTCATTAAGCCTCGCCGAAAATACTGAAACTAATTGCGATTCTAACTTAGTAGCTGTAAAGCACAAACCATAGACCAAAACTGCTCAAATGCTAGTAATCGGTTGCTGTTATTGAATCAAATTCTGTTTTATTATCTACAAACATATACAATCTTTAAAATAAACAGAATTTTATTACCCACATCAAAGCAAAACAGCGTGCAAAATATCGTCATGGGCCATTCTTCTAACTCCAATCATCACTATCATTGAACTTCGCGCGTTTCGCATCGTTGGCTGGGAACTAAGAAATTGCGAGTTCGCGCCCCTGGCAACTTTTCTACAGGCCTCCACAGAAATAGCTTAATTTCATCAATACGTCTGCATGCTCAGTTGAGTTGAAGAGAGAGCAGAAATTGAAAGTGTAGCCTGAAGGATAAAGGAAATCAAAAGTGTGTTCTCTCTGTTTTTTTTCGATTGGAGGAAGTCTTAAAAAAAGAAAGATCTCCTCGTTAAAACACCGAAAGACAGTCAGTACCGAAGTGCTTTCATAAGAATAGATCGACACAGAATATATAGAAACCAATTTTTGATAATTCTTAAGTATTAGAGGATGCTGAAGTCTGAAAATAAGAGAGATTATGACAAATTTCTCTAGCTGGGAAAGATATGTTTTCCCTCTTTTGTAATTGTGGATTTAAAGTTTTATAGGTATAATAAGATTCACTTATAGTTTGTTTGTTTTTTGTGTTTTTAAGAAATATCATCCTTTGTAAATACTTCACAAGGAAATGGAGTGAAGTATTTTATAAAAGAAATTTGGGAAATGTCTGAATGACTTTTTAGTTATCTTGTGAAATGAGTTATAAGTTTTTCATTGATTTCTTTTTCCTTAAATCTCATATAGGAAAAATTTAGTTTTTTCAAATGTTTAAGAAGACTCATCTTCGTTCGTTTTCTCTGCTAATCCTCTAACAGCATAATAAACTTCAATAATTGATACTTATTTAAATTGCCTTTCAATAAAATTCTTCACCGAAAAAAATTCTCGGTTTAAAATAAATACTCTACAGTTAAAAAAAACTCTCATGCAAATAATATTGCCAAAAGAGAATATTTTAATAATTTCAGAAATTAATTAATTTATATAAAAAAATTAAAAAATATTCAAACCTCTAGTCCAAAATATGGCAGAAAATATTCTTTTATTCCAATCTTTATTTAATAAATTTTAATTTGTTGTTTTTTTAAATTTGCTCTTAGTTATATAACATTGATATGGAAACAAAAAAAATTCATCTCGGCTAGCCAGAAGGCAAAGGCAGATTCCTTTACATCTGAGTTACCATCTGACAACATAAACTGTTGATGTCAGAAACAGTTAAATTTGGACGTGAAAATCACCTTTCAGCCTCTAACTTCTAAGATATTGTAGTTATCGATAAACTTGCTATATCTTAGAAATACAAAAGTTCATCATCTTAATAAAACGCTAATTTGGCTAATTGGATTTATGTTTTATCTTTACTATTAAAAAAAGTTATAGCTAAATAAAAATTTCAACCCTTCATCACTTCCACTGCCTTTGAGCTAGATGGACCATTTACAAACTCATCGCGATTTTTACATTTCTTGCAGCATATTCCAAGTCGGTCAAAATCCTAGCATATGTATAAATATATAAAATATAATTTTTCAAAGAAGGTTGGTTTTGGACTCTAGGGACAGTGATCGGCGAAGGACTGAAAAACTTTTCCGGAAGTCTTGTCGTGAGAACCTTTGCATTCGGTAATCTTCCTATAGGAATCTACCTAAAAATATTCATTTACGGTAGATTACAAATCGCTTGAGTACAAATCCAATTACTAAAACAATGAAAATTATTATTATAAAATAGACTTTAAATGCTTCAAAATTAAAATAGAAAAATTATACAGAAATAAAAACATTAAAACTGCAAAGTTTATTATTTATAGAATTTGTAATTAAAAAGGGTACTAAAATGACCATTTTATGTGATATTATGTTTGGGAATTATTGAGAAAAATGTAAGAATTTATATTAATCTTTAATGAAAAATTTGTAAAACTCTTTGTCACTGAGAGCCTATTACTATTCATCAAGTAACTACGTGACAAATTCAGTAATACTAAGTTGAGCCATCTGCCTTATAGAATGTTTTAGGCGATTTTTTTTATCATGCATGTCACATTATATTTGTATCCATTTTAAGATAACATAATGAGTATTATAATGCAGGAAAAAATCGAATGTGCAAAAACATAATGAACACAAAAAATTAAAAGAATTAAAAGAAAAGAATAACTCAGTTAAAAAATAATTTTAAATAAATAAAAATAAATAAATAAACGTAATAAAAAACTCACCTGAGCTGCAAGATCAGTCAGTTTTGAAACTGACTAAAATTTAAATGAAAATAAA
This sequence comes from Argiope aurantia, assembly GCA_026543865.1. Lineage (NCBI taxonomy): Eukaryota > Metazoa > Arthropoda > Arachnida > Araneae > Araneidae > Argiope > Argiope aurantia. The sequence goes on along the minus strand of JAPMOR010085630.1, from coordinate 231,443 downwards.
ACATAGCTTTTTTTTTAATTATTTGCAAAATTCGGAATAAAAATTATTCAGAATTTCAGAAATTAAACAAGTTTCAAAAAATAACTTCATTCTTTTGACGAAAATGTTTCTGTAATGCTGCCCATAATGATAGTTTGGGATCTTCGACTCGAGAAACGCTTCTAACAAAAAACATAATTATAATACAGAATATCTTCTTATCTAACGTATATAAACTTCAATGAATAATTTCGAAAACTTACAATAACAAAATTCTTTTTATTTCAATCACACAATTGAAGTTTCCATGAGGTATATTTAAACAACATCTAAGTATATTTGTCACAGAATATAGTTTAGCTTTTGTATAATATTTTATGTTAAACTGCGCCAATTAGATTTAATTCGAACGGTTTATAAATCTGAAGAAAGTTTCAAAAATTTAAAAATACCTTTTAACCCTAATTTTAAAAAAAAGTGAAAATATCTCATATCAACCAATCAAAATGAATACGTCAGTACATTTTTACATTCCAGACAGCTTTTTTTATAACCATACAAGTACACATTTAAATGTAATCAATCCCACGTGAAAATTATCTTATCACCTTTCCAAGTGAAATTTCTAGAATAGTTTTATAATATACATATCTGATATTTCTGATATTTTTCTAAATTATATTGCAACAGAATTAAGATGTAGGCCTGACTTTACAATGATTTACTCAAATGCTCGGTGCCTGTAAAAGTCCCGGTACAAAATAATTTGAGAAGTTTTCAGTAAATAAAGCAATTTTCGTTATTATGATTAACAGATAATGATAAAAACCAATGATGGTGGGGTAGCACAACTACTGTATTTATGAAAAGATCTCATTTGGCATATGTACAGCGAATGGACAACAAGGGGGCATTTTGATATATTTATATGTAATGGTATCTCTTAATATAATTTAAAACCTAAATTAATTTTTTCATTTTTATCTTAAATCAGCCCATGTTAACTTCATTCTAAATGATTTCCTGATCCAATTCCACCTATTTTCTTTAATTAGTTAAACACACGTTCTATATAATTGCTCACTTTTTCGCACTTCGAGAGAAAGGATGAAAATCCTAAGTACTTTTAACAATTCTTTTAATGATACCTAAGATTCTCTTTCCTAAATCTACACGTGCCAAAGGAATCCCTATCAAACTCTCATCGTAAAATCACTGAAGAGTCAAATTTCCGTCTCTTTTGCTCTTGTGTCGCAATGTAGACTGACTTATATCTTACCGCTTTTTACCTATACAAATTATGCCTCCAGGGTTGAAATAAATCGGAAAGTTAGTGTTTTTCATGGTCATAATTTTACAAATAAATAGAAAAAGAAAATGTGAATTATAAATATTAATTTTTCTCAACACTTTTGGCGAGTAGCTGATTTGCACAAAATATTGGTTTTGTGTTTAATTTTAATTAAATCTCTTTTGCATAATTTTGGTATACATGATTCCTTCAAAACATATTTTTAAGCAGTAGGTCGTTACTGCTAAAGTTGTATTATTTTAAAATCTAGATTTTCTCTATTTAGTGTGTAAATAGACTTTTCTAATCGAATCAAATGCCATGATATATAAAGCCATTAAATGCCGAATTGACAGACAAATCTATTTTTTAATTGTTCGTAGTATTTCTCAATACTGCAGTTTTCGTTGCTTTGACATTTCTCGCATAGACTGGCCAGATAATACTAAAGGCAACAGAATGATCTTTAGATAACAATCTTGACAGCCTTGGCAGAAAATCCCTTGATTAAACATTTAATAAAACAATAAAAAATCATTCGTATTTCATTGCAACAGTGTAAAAATTTATTGTAAATTTTGCATAAAAATATTTAAATTTTTGAATTAGAACAGAAATTGCTAGAAAATTAAACTGATTTTATTAAAAAGATCTTTATTTTTAAATAACAACAATTTTTATAGAATAAAATCATCAAAAATTATTGAAGCAAAACGGTAAAAAAAATTTTAATTTGTATTTATTTACAATTCTAAAAGGATTTCTACAAAATTCTTTATAAACGTTCCGTCAACTGAATTGTTTCAAAATCATGTTATTGGCTACATTACGCTAAAATAATTTATCTACATTTGTTTAATAATTAACTCAAACAATAGCATTTAAATTTTTAACAGAAGATAGAATCACTGGCTTTTTGATTTTTACTAAAAGTCTTTTTATTGAAGCAATAACTATCAATACATAAAACTAATTGAAGCAGTAACTTTCCAATACATAAAACAGTATATATGTAAAAATTATTAAAATCAAACTAAATAAGTAAAATATTAAAACAATTAAATGCACAAAGAATCATCTTTTAAAGAATTCTTTTTAGGTAATACTCCTTTATATAGTTTGAAAATGTAATTATATAATATTCCTTTATAAAGATATGAAACTCTTAATATTTTACTCTTAACTTTTATAAACGTAATAAATAATACATTCCTTCAAAAATTCTTTCAGAAAATCAAATTCTGTATCGATAAAAATTTGAAATTGTTTCCATTGGAAGCAATGAAATTTCTGCTTGATTGTACGTGAAAAAAAATCTTATTTTACGAATCATTTATTCTACAAATTTAATTATATTAAAAAAAAGCATTTATTCATTCGATAATTCTAATGATTTTAAAAAACTAAACACATTGATTAAATTTTAAAAGAAAAATTCTATATTTATTTTTCTCTACAAACACATGTCGTGCATTTTCCAACTCTCCATAGTTTCTCTAACATCAATTTCCTAAGATAATGATGCCATCTGCTTTTCATTTCAGCATTTAAATTGCTTTATTCAGCTCAGTCAACTAGCAGTGATGTTTTCAAAATTAAAATAATCTCAATTAATAATAAAAGAGATTGTGAATAAGTGCTTGTTACTGCTCCCTCTATAGGATAGACTGTTTAACTTGAAGCTACCATATTTAGCCGAAAATTAG
>JAPMOR010085630.1:185958-228457 GCA_026543865.1 Argiope aurantia | reverse complement strand
AAAAAAAAAGCCATCCCAAAATGAAAATTCTAAGATTTTAATTAAAACTTAATTTAAAAATAAAGCGAACTTTGAGATTTTTTCCTCATAACTGCCGAAAATATAATAGCATCAATATAAATTCTACAGTATCTTAAAATTCAAAAAAAAAAAAAATCTCTTTGATGACATTACTAATTTATGTGCTGTATTGTCATTTTCCCCCCTCTAATATTTGCAATTAATTTTTAAAGAAATGTTGTTGTTTTTTTAGCTTTTTATGCAGTGTTGAACTTCGTTGCTATAAAAAGAATCGTTTTCATTATTGCAACGAATATTTCATCATTTTTCTTCGACGATGAAAGTGGGCTTCAAGAAAAGTGTTATTTTCCATGAAAAATAAATTTCCGTTTAAAGTATGTTTTTAAAAACATTTGAAATTTTATTACACTTACAATTAATATTTAATTTCTCAACAAAACAATAACGATTTATTTAAATGAGCGTACTTTTAGAAAGTTTTAGCTAGAACATTTTTACATTTGCTGAATTGTAATCGCTTCTATTTCAAATTGAAACTCATATTTTCGGCAAGACGACTGAAAATTAGAAAGATGCATAACAGAATGATAGATAAGTCTTCAAAAATAGTATATATTATATGTCTATCAAAATTTTAAATTTAAAAATATTCTGGTGGGGCAGCCAATAAGAGAAAACTAAATTTTTAAAAATTAAATGACAAATTCAAGAACCATTAATTTTTGAAATGCAGCTGGTCGCTAAAGGCGGCTAGTACAAAATGATAAAATATGGGTAAACGCCTTAATCAAAATCTAGTCCTCCTTATTTATTACAGTCTATTGATTTTAAAGCCATAACATGCATCCATACATTTCTAAACTAAACATTTTCTAAACTAAATGCATAGATTCCAGGGGTCTATCTATAGACTATAATAGCAAGGTTAAGTAATGGAATTTCTTTCTCCTTCCTCGCCAACTTATGATGATATATGATATGTCAAACTTATGATATGTCACTTATATGATACTTATATGATATGTCAAACTTAATATTAAGAACTTGCTTAAATCCAATCTGCATGTGGCTTGCAAGATTTAATAGATTAATTTTATTTTGAAATTTCATATTTAGAATTTTATTTTTATTGCATTTAGATAATAAAGAAGTTGAAAATATCATAAATTATTTTTATTAGATTTCTTTTATCTCTTTGTATTAAAAAAATTCAAACATCAAAACATTAATATTTAAAAATTTGTTGAAAATGCATAATACCTCCTGTTGCAATATATTGAATCTCTATTTAATTTTCAGGATAAAAAAAATTTTCAGCTAAACTAACACAAAAATTGATTACCTTCTATGCCTTTTTCAAAATCGATTTATCTGCCTTAATGAATAGATAGAAATATTGTTTATATAAAGTGAAAAATTCTTTAAATATTGTTCTTGCTTTTTTCTAATAATGAATAATTATTATAAAATGAAATGAATAAAAAAGAAATGGCTTACATATTTAATTAATTTATTAAATAATAAAATAAAATGAAGACTATATGAAACATACTGTTATACTGAAAAAACTAAATCCGAAGTTCTCTGTATAACTTTCGGTGTATACATGAAATGAATGACAGTTTTGCTTTGAAGATACAAAAATATATCTTTACTGATAATTAGACTGTAATATCAGAAATAATGTGTTTTTTAGCTCCTATGGTCATAAATTTGTAAATGTTGAATAATTTGGCTCGTTCTTTTCTCAAGTTCAACTGATATATATTGATCAACTTTATATAATTTATTATAAGCGTATCCATAATTTTGCTTCATCGGCAAAAACTACACAATCTAATGAGCCTCAATAAATAGCCCCTATTCTTAATTTTAAAATTTGTTTAAAACTTCTACTAATAGCTCTTTACTCAGTGTTGATAATCTTGCCAATTAAGCTAAAAATCTTTCACAATTTGTGAAATATCAAATGAAACTGAAATCTTTTTGTGATACAATTCAAAGACTTCTGCAGTGCAATTCGAAATTGACAGAGAAAATGATTAGTGTGCATTAAATAATTAAATGCATATGCAAATAAATTATTAAGATAAAGGTCATTATTCCTTAGTGAAAAAATAAACATTTTTTTTTCAATGCTTTTGAATAATTGGATGTACAGCAAATGAAACATTTAATCCTTAATTTTTTAAACTGTAAAAGTTAGCATCATATATAAATATTTTAGGTTAACAGAAAATTAAAAAGTAATATTTTTAATACTTTTTACTATCTTACTATAGTTTTGTAATAGATGATTCTACATTTGAATCATCTATTTCAAATGAGAAATTTGAACTGCTAATCCTCTTTTTTTTATATATCTTCTATTTATTTACCATTTGTATGTTAATTTACTTGTATAATTTTATTACTTAGTTTAAATATATAAAGCATATACTTTTATATAAGTAGATTTGTTCCTTGATTTCAAAAATAAAGTTTTATAGTTAATTTGGCACTTTGGAAAGTAAATGTAAGAGCTTTGAAATTTTGTACACTCGCATGTTCCCAATAAAAATATACTATTTTAATATTTTCAAAATTTAATTACCATTTAGCCAATTATAAGAATTAAATATGAATTTCATACTCATGGCACAACTAAGAAATGAAATTGGAAAAAAAAATTATATCAAGATACCATAAAATTCATAATGAATAATTTAAAGCTAAGGAGTAAATTTACTGTTTAACAAACTAAATGGGTTTTTAAAAATAATTTTATTGATTTACTATTTACATTAATCTAGTAAAAGATTTTTGTTATAAAATAATAAGGTTTTTAAAATTTTATGTTCATGTTTTCAATAAATGTTACATCTAAAGTAGGAGAATGAAACCTTTTACAGAATCAAACATTTATTTTTGGAAAAGTATGTACAAAGAATAATATATATTTTTTATCGAATATATTATATTTCATTCTTACAGCTGCAATTAATTATTATTTCAAACAGATGCAATACAATCATCAAGATGCCTCTAAATTTTAATGGTCCTTTCATCCAAATCCCTTTATGTTGCTTTCAGAATTCTGTCTCAAAGGCACAGGGAAAAAATGGACTTTTGAGTAATGATTAATATATAAGAATCTGGAAACTTGTAGCAGCATATTGATTGGAGCTTCACCTAAAGCAAAAGAGAGAGATAAAGAATTATATAATAAGTCAAGAAATGCAAAAAGTAATCCCTATTAAAAATAAAGATGTGCATGCATGTTGGTATTCACCAGATCTGATTGTTTAACCAACAGCCATGATATTTGGCACATACCTTAGAGAGTGGAATATTAGTTCAGAGCGATTATTTTTTTTTGAAATTTTAATTAAAAATTTAGCTGAATTGTGTCATTTTTCAGTAATAACATCCAAAATATTGTTGCATCATTTCAAATAGTATCTTCTTAATTATACCAATTTTATAGTTATGAATTTTTCTTGAAGCTTGACCTTTTTTTAAAATATTTTTTGGCCTAATTTTCATTAATAGATTACATTTTGTCTGAAATTCAAACCATTTTCGTTGTTTCATTAAACATTTGATTACCTGTTTTTTTTTTTTTTTTTTTTTTTTTTACCATTGTTGAAAGCTAAACAAGAAGGATTTTGTTTAATGTCTATGTAATATAGAAGACAGGCTTTAAAGAAAAAATTGTAATGTAATGATTGAACCGGGCATATATGCTTTTAGTAGACTATGATGTTATGGGGCCAGTTTCCATAAAAGAAAGATTTATGTAAATAGAAAATATATAAGACAATTAAAATAATGTGGCTTTAATATCTAACAATTTTTAGGAATCATGGACATGAAATTATATCTTAGCAATTAACCTAAAATGAAATATAACCAATTATACCAGAGAACCAGTTGTTTGCCAAAGGCAATTAGTAAAATAATTTTAAATATGAAAGCAAAATCATAAGTACAGATACAACTGTTTATTGTACAAAAAAAAATTACAATTTTCATTTAATACAATTATTACATGCATTAATTTAAAATTACGGAAATTCATTTAAGAGATGGAAAATATTAGCCTTAAATAATTTTTTTGGATCATAAATTTTGATTTAAATGTATGAATGGATTTTAAATATGGTTGTCAATTGTTTAAGATACATGAAAGAATATTATTAATGAATTACATACTAGTTTAGTTTTAATTATATTACTGCCTTGTTTTAAAATACCACAAGAGTTATTTTGAACTATGAGCAGGATAATACCTCATACAGCAAACATTTCTTCAGAATTATATAGTAAAATATATCAATAAATACCATTCTTAAAAATTTTATTTCACCTATATGTACATAGGAAACTACCAATATAATAATGGTAATAGTAAAAATGAAATGTAAATTAAACAGAAAACATTATTCGCTTTAGAATTTTGCCTATATTATGAAAACCAAAAAAAGTGTAATCCTTTTTAGATATTGTTGCAAGAAATAAAATTATATACAAGAAAAGTGGGAAAGCAAAACATTTTACAAAACTTTCATACTTTGTAAGTTAAGGGTCGTTTATTCAGTGTAAATTTACAATGAAACCAAAAAGTTTTCATTGAACAAAAGCGAGGCTAAATTGTGAGTATGTAGAAAGATATTTTAATACTCTCTTAAAATATAATACAAGTAAAAGATTTTAATCAGTAAAAATTTAAATTGGTGAAAGTAATAACTTTGAGGAGGAGAAAATAATATATCCTTTAAAATTTTATAATTAAATATTAAAAATGGGAGAAGGAAAAAATTATCACATAAGGACTATATAAAGAATAGATAAAAGAAGGAGATGGACAAAACAATCAGACTATAAAATTAGCACTAGTCGAATTTAAAAATAAATGATTAACGCTTCAGAAAATTAAATAACTTCCTCATTAAGATTAAAAGGAAAACTAGGATTTTTCAAATTATTCATTTATTCAGAAGCCACAGATTATAATTTTAAAACCTTATATACTTACTTCCAATCCATTTCAAAAAATAAAAATTCATGAAATTATCATCTGGAAAAGATATTTGGTATTTTGGACTTAACAACAACAAAAAAAATAATAATCTTATACTGAACATATACTTAGGAGTGACATGTGTCAATGTAATAAAATAAAGCCATTGTACAGACTTGAATAATAAACCTTAGAGAAAATTTATTAAGAATATGTACATATTTTTGAATTCAATGCTTAAAAAAAATAACTATAATTTTAATAAGGAATAATCCTCAGTACTTAAATTATTGATCAGAAAGTTACTCTAATGAAAGTATATTGTAATAGTAATTCATATTGTTCATTGAATCTTCATATAAAAAAGAAAAAAAATCTCTTAACAGTATCACTTAAAGCTCTAATATATCATCGACATAGATAACCATATATAGCCTTAATGATGCATACAGAAGAATGATGTCAATATCTAAAAAAAGACTCACTTCAATTATATCAAATACAATGAATGAATTGAATTGCAAATTATAAATAATTCAGAATACTGAACATGATGAAGACAAAATAAAATATCCTGTATTACCATAGACAGAAAAAAGCCAAATAAATTAATGAAACATATATTTCAAAAAAAAATAATTATTCATATCATATGAAGATTTTGCATTAATGTCCATTAAGAAAAAAATAATACTCTAATCAATTTTATGATTAAATTATATCTCCCACACAAAAAATTAAATAATTAACATTATTATTTAAAGCTATACTTGATTATCAAAATTTAAAAATATATTTTTAACTATCTATAACCAAAATAATTCCATATTTAATATTAAAGAATAAAAATTGATTCTCTTATAATTTTTATAAAAACATTATTACATACATTTTTACTAGGTTTTGAAAGAAATCTGATAAGAATTAAATAAACATAAAAGATTTTAAAATTAGTGCTTAATATTTTATCTATCTAAATTTTGAAATTTTCACCTACTTTAAATGTTTATATATTTTTGAAATCATCCATCAGAATATACTTGATTATAAATATTTTCTTACAATGTAAATAAAACTGTTGATGTGATAAAAGCATCATATTTTTTTACTGCCATTTCACAAACAAAAGGTACTGGAATATACTACATGGAAAATACTTTTGTGACAACTTTCATCAAAATATACAACATTCAAAAACATTACATCTTTAATATAATTTAATTATTTTAATTTCAAAAAAATATAGAGGAAAATACTGAGAATTCTTTTCAATGGCATTACAATTTATACTGATAGTAAAAAAAAAAAAAAAAAAAAAACTATAATGAGTTTATCTTTAGTAAGGCAATTTTAAGTGAAAAAAGAAAACTTATAATTTGCTTCTCTTACAAAACCAAAAATGAACGGGATTCATACAGATCAAAATTTACCAATGGAAGGGATATTAATAATTTAACTATGACTGTCATCAATAAATGATTAAATAAGTTTCATCAATAAAGTTTGCCCCGCATTCTGGTGATTGCGAGTAGAAAATGTATATTTTAAACTTATTATATATATATATATTGCCAACAGATGCATACATATCCACTAATTACACTTTTATATATCTTTAAATCTTTTTTTTTTTTTTTGAATTTGGTAAATTAAAGGCTAAACAAAATTTTGTTTTAATTTATTAGGGAAACATGTATTAAGGAATTATTACCTCTGAAAAATACCCTGTATTATGTTCTAAGCTGAGCCAGCTGCCTTTCTAATTCCTCATCAGTAGTAACTTTACTGGTTTCACCAATGGCATCTCTACTAACCAATGGTGCTTTAGACATCTGAAGATATAATTTTAAAAAACTGATTAATATAGAATAACCACAAGTAGATTATACTCATGATTTAAAAAAGAACGAAGAAAAATTAATAAAAGAATTTTCGACTACAGGATAAAGTAAAGGAAATACAATCACATATTAATTATCATAAATTGACTTTTTGGAATCTGAGAATAATTTGGCATATTAAATGCATTTAATATATATGTACCAGCCCTGACTGATCATAATTTCATATTCATAGAATGTTGGTGAAAATAGAAATAAAATTGGCAGGAAAAAATTAGTAAACATTTCATGAAAGCATTATGTTGAATTGAAATGCAACAAAACAAAAAATTACAATGACTATAAATTGTTTTCAATTTATATGATTTTATTCTCCTCTGCTGACAAACATGCAAAGCTTGATTTTGTCTGGTTTAGTTATATCTGGTTTTTATAATTTTATTTATTGGATGCAAGAATCATTATGTTGACTGTATTGCATTAAATTAAGAACATATACAACCATCAAAATTATATTAATTTAAAATATCTTATAAAATAAATACAATCAATTTTATTAAATCAATCGAAAATAATAAAATTTTCTTACTAATTTAAATGATACCATGTAAAATAGGAATAAATACATCAAATAATGGATTCAAGATTGTTAGTAACTTCTTATTTGAAAGAATAACAGAATAGCAATATCCATAGCCGAAGGATGGGGAGTTTTAAATAGGAGACATATTTTATTCAATGAACAATCTTTTCCTTTATCAATGCATACAGTTTCATTACTAATTGCATAATTGATTTGCAATCTTCTATATATGCATCAAATTATAGCATTCTTAAACTTATGAGCAAAAATTAAATCAATCCCAGTAAGATTCAATATAAAAATTAAGTGGAATCCATAAACATTTCAAGTGTTCTAATATATGCCCCCTAAGTTAATGCAATTAAATAAAAGAATAAGCATAAGTGTTGAAGAAACAAAGAAAATTTGCACCAGAAAAGTTGCCATTCAAGTTCAAAAAACTAAAACTTTTTTAAAAAATCCACTCAGTACAAAGCCTCTCCCCCCTTCCTTTTTTTTCTCTCCCTTTTCTTTTGAGGAACAAGAGCAATTTAAAGAAAAACATAGAACCATATAAAGTCATTAAAGAAACTATGGTTTTATGCTATGATTTAAGAATTGCTGCACTTGTAATTAATATGAGTATATAAATAAAAATGCTTTAATTTATTTATATATTCATAACACTTTTGGGATTCTTTCGTACAAATTACACAAATATATTTTTTTCAATACTTTTTATGAGTAGAAAAAAAACTTTTCTTGATTTTGTGGATTTTTTTACTAAACATGATAGTTGCATTCACTTATACATCAAAATTTTTCCTTTGCACTTCATACAAACACAGAAATTCACTAGTAAATGTATTTGAGTATATTTCTTACAATAATTGAATATTCTTCAATGTCATTTTGAAAATTTCTTTTAATACAAAATCAAATATTTGCTTTTCTTTCTCAGCAATTTAAACAACAGATTTCAAGTGAACAACAAAAAATTCCATATAAGAAAATTACTTTAAATTTTCATTACAGAAAAAGCAAACAATGAATGAAATTTTAAAACAACTAACTTTTTCACTTATTTATACTTAATTAAACTTTTTTTCCCCACAAAAACTTTGCTCATTTTGATTCATGCACTAGATATGTACCATACAATTGTTCATAGCAGCAAATTTTACTAAAATATTAAAGAATCCCAAAAAAAGTAAGGAATAAAGAAAGAAAAGAAGTATAAAGAAGTAAGTGTGGAAAGTATTCTTTTTAAAGTCTCGTAACATGTTGACATATTTTAGATAGTCGTTGGTAATAGGCCATTAATTATATTCTGTTTACATAGCTTTCTTTACATAGTGCAGTTTTGTGATATTTATCTAATTCAATTAGTGTATGTAGTATCACACACTAATATACAATAGTGTGTTATCTGAAAAAGTAGAACAAACTTTTAATTCTTTAAATATTGCACTTATGTATTTACTTCTAGTTATAAAGTTTCATTACAGAAGGTGAAAAATTGTGTGAAAATATTTATCTTTTGTAGAGGTTGATTATACAATAGTATTAAAAAAATTAAAGTTTTCATATCTTCCATGGAGCAAAAGTTTTAATTAGTAACACAGTTATCTTCCATACTTCTATGCATGAAAAGTTTAATATTTATCTATAAATTCTGTTCTATTTCTAGATGTATGCTTATTTTTAAATTTAGAAGGATTAATCACAAGTTCAAGAGAATCATTTATTTCAGAAATGCAAAGTTACTGAATACAGAAAACTGTCATATGCAAACATTTGTCTCGTAGTACATCATCCACTCATCATGCTAATCACACACATAACACTGTTCATTTTAATTAATCAATAATTTCTACTTTAATTTCATAAGGAAGGAGTGAAAAACTGAACATTGGAAAAGTACTGGATTGCCGAATAAGGAAGTAAAATTCTTTGATTTTAATCATGCAATTTCTAATAGAATGTCATATTTCAGTAACAAGGAATGTTTAGATAGGCTATCAATTTAATAAATGCCAGTTTAGTCATAATAAAGTAAAAATGCAGGATTCTTACTTCCTGAAAGCACTATAGAGCTCCATTATGAAGAAGAAGGGGAGGGAAAATGCACAACACAATGCAGAAATTGACATTTTGGTTTATTTTTCAAGTTATCTTCATATTAGAGTACGAGCAGTACGTTAGAGCTCCATATTCCAAAAGAAACAGTGAAGAAAATATTTCCATGGAATGTTGCATCAATGTGCATGGAAACTACATGATCAACATTAGAATTTTGCAACTGGATCCTACCTCAAGTAAAATCAAATCTTTGTCTGAGGAACATAATTTGAACAGAAAAATGTTGCTTTAACTGTAACAGAAATATTAATCACCAAAATTATCAATTTTAAACAAATAAAAATCCATTTTTTTCACAGGAGTTTTATCCTCAATAATATGCTATGTAGCATTTTCAAAAAATTTTTGGTTGGTTCCATTTTGTTCAACAATATGCTGAATGGCAACCAATATATTCAATTCTTTGCTGATAAACCCAAAAAGCTTAAATTCAAGTTACAAATGATGTTGGAAAAATGCAGCCTTTTATAGGTAGAATGTTCATTTTGAACAAGTTTTTAAGTTCTTCAATTAATGTATTATATGAATTTATTTTTATTAAATGAAAGTTAATAAATCTATTATTTCTTAATTCAGTCCTTCTAAAAATATTTCTTAATGTGTATATTATCCCTGAAAATTAGAAAGAAAATGTCACTCTAACAGTGGTCAGTCTGGTAAAATGGTCTATGTCCACAAATTTCCCTTTTGTTTAAGCACATTTGAAATAGAGGCAGGAAACTTCCTGTCCTTATAGATGAGTGTTAAAAAATATTCTATCTTTTGTCACGTTTTGATAGCTGCATAAAAATTTTATTTTTCGAACTTATTATCTTCTCTACAGAAGACAAAGTATTTTCAAAAATTTTTGTATTTAATGCTTTATTATTATTTTAATTTTTTATGTTATTTAACTTTATTATTAGATTTTCCAACTGGAAGTTCTAATTGCAATAATTAAGGGAATAAATGCTTGTTCCACTTTTTGACGACATCGTGCATATATATTACACCACTGATTATTCAATTATATTGATTCATTTCATATTTTAATTCAAACAAGCACATTACAATAATTGGTATTTTTTGGTAAAAGATTCTTCAATTTGATATCATAATAAAAAAAATCATAATCAAACAATTCATTGAATGAATTCTTTGATTATGATTCATTAGAAGAATAGGTTAAAATTCTTAGAACAGATTCATTAGAAGTTTTGAAATGTGCAGATATTTCTAATAATTGTATGAAACCCATAAATTTATTATCCATGTATCTTAGGTATTAAACTGTAAACTTACTTAGGTATTATCGGAAGACCAATTTGAAAAAAAAAAAGTTAAAACGATGCCATGAACTAAATTTAAAATATAGATTTAATAACATAAGTGACCAACCTTTCCAGAAATTTCAATACCAATTTCATCTAGTACTTGGTTCACCACTGCATCTTCTTCCTCTTCATCACCTGATTCTGTCAATACTGAATTTAAGGTATCATCCACTAAATAAAGAAAAATGTCAATTGTTGTTAAATAAATAATTCATTGAAAATATTTTCCAACTTTTAAATAACATATATATGTGTTAACATAAGTAAAATGTTCATTACAAACACATACAGATATATTTTATTAACTACTATTCATTAAAGCATGCTTTCTATTCCAGATATCTAATACGAATAAAAATTAATATTGTATAATTTCTACATAATTATCTTATTATTTTAGTGAGCTGATCATATTACAGTGAAATATAATTCCCCCACTCTCTCAATTTCTAAAAGGTATCATAAGTGGAAAAATCTGTAATGTATAGGTAAAGATAAATTTTGAATAAAACAGAATTACACATTTTAAAAGAAATTACAGCATAGAAAGATAGAATAAATTTAATTTTAAAAATGTCATAGTTTTCTTTAATTACTGATATAATAAAGCATTTTACTGATATTCAAGGAATATGTCACAAAATATTTCATCATGAATCTAAAGCAGAAAACATGCATTGAAGTAAAATAATATATAATGAATTTTACGATTGTTTTAAAATTTTATCAAAACAAAAAGTTTTTCCAATTCAAAAGAAATAAAAAGAAAAAAAAAGAGAAATTTTAAAATTTAATATATTAATGCTAATTATGTGTGTTAAGAATTCAGTTATCCACATGAACTGAAGGGAGGTGCAGAGGAGTCAGCTGTCAATCATGTAAATACCACATTGTCTCACTGTTAATGCTTTTATATCAGAAGCGAACTTGAATATCATGGAGAATGTTGGGTGCAATTTTAGCTTTCTGCCAAATATTACTGTATGTGTAGCTCTCTAGACCTGCTACACATTGTAATATTTTCTTGGATACGATTTACGTATTAATATTGAATTGTCAGCAATGGCATAATCATGTGCCTTTTGTTTATTCAAGAAATTTTAAGTCTAAATTTGTTACTTTTCTACTACCAATAAATCACAAAAAGACAAATTTATGTCTTCAAGTTATTTAAAAACCAGTCACCAATCTTCACTATTGAATAAATTAATTGTGAATCCCAAAATCAATAATTTTTATGTGCATTTAATTTTTAAATAATTATTTGAACTCAAAACTGATCTTGTAAAGAGATTCTTCCACATACATAAAGGATATACTAGCTATTTTCCAACCTCATAAGATGCAAAAAATAAAATGAGAATAAATTATTAAGAGAACAAATAGAAAAAATTAAGTGATATAAAAAGAAATATGTAATAAAAATTTGTTCCTAATGTTTTCAAATTTTAAAATAGCATATATTGTATTTTTTTAAAGTTCTTTTAACTCGGAGCTCTCTAGTAGGACAGACTTTATCATAATACTTTCTAAAAGTATTTAATTAACAAACTGTATTCTATGTGGAGACTTTATATTTTCCATTTCATATGAATTTGCTACAATAAAATCTTATCTCTATTGTGCACTTCTCTTTGCAGATATTATATATATATATATATATATTCCAGATTGAAATTTAAGATATTTATCTTCATACTTTTTATTTTGTTTTCTATCAGTAATTTAATATTTTATAATTATAACTAAAAATTTCACACAGTTTCAAAGAAATATTTTTTATAATATCCCACCTATTTCTTCAGCCATGCCCATTTTCATAGATTCTTTTTCAAATTCATGCATAGTTCTTGCTATTCCTTGAGGATTTAGATCCTTGTTTGCAGAAACCATGGTCTAAATTATTGAAATACATAAAACAGAAATTATGAGACAGGAACAAAAGATATGATGTTATTGCAATAATTTTAGAAACATATTTTTAAGAGAATTTCGTATTATTTTTTTTTTTCAGAAATAATTATTAGAATATAAAATAGTTATTTCACCAGCAATAAATTTAAAAAAAATTAACATTGCATATTTGATTGATAGTAATAGTATTTGAGAATAAACAGTAATACATGCCTTTGTTGTATTTGCCATTGTATTTGCAAGTTTAGCACTAGAGTGCATAGCCTGAAAATGAAGTAAAACTTATTTTACATTTCATAAATACATAATATATTTCAAAAGTCAAACAATCAGTCATTAAAAAACATTTTTTTTTTTAATTCAATATTTGAGATAACATTTTTATTTTGGACATTTTACCTTTGTTTGGTTTCCTACAGATGTGATTTTTGAAGCAGCAGTATATGTTCGAGCCTTTTGTTTCCTTACAGTGACTAAATTTTTAGCCAAAACTGTCAAAACCTAAAATATTTTTTATGTAAAATCTATTAGAATAATTGAAATATGAATTTCATTCTAATATGATTATCAATACACTTCACATTTCCTAACCATAAAATTGTTTTTCAATCACAAATATCAATAAAATAAATAAAACTCAGTAAAAGTTTATTTTATATTAAATCTTAAACTAAAATCAAATTTTAAATATATCTTATTGTAATTAAAATTATTATTTATGAGAAAAGTGGTTGATTATTTAAAACATATTTTGTTTAATTATTTAAACACAATTTGCTTCATATCTTTGTTTTAATCTAATACTTCATTTGAAAGGTAAATGGATGAATTACAGATAATTAGATAATAATAATATTAGATCATTTTAAATATGTACATTTAAATTTGTTATAAGCACATATTGATGAATTCAACAATATGTGCAAATAATTCAATGTATATGTAAAAATACTATATTAATATTTTTTTTAAAAAAATTAACACCTAGATTAAGACAGCTGGAAAATAAAATTATCCCAAATAAAAAAAATATTGGTGAGTCAAAATATTTAATTAACAAAAAATTGGTTAAAAAGTCATTTTTAAATATTCTTTTAAGCTTTGAAAGCCTTTTAATACTGTAAAATATTTTTTTTAATAATAAAAATTACTATTGAATTTCTTGCATTGCCTCAAAAATACAACAAAGCAAAAAAAAAAAAAAAAAAAAAAATTGATGCCTTGACTACAAAATCTAAATAATGGATAATATATGCAAGTTGAAAATAGTTTAAAGATGTAGGAATACCAATTGATTTGTTAGATAAAGGAAAAAAAGACAAATAAAAAAAGTAACAATGGGATGTATTCAAATAAGAATAAAAATAAGAGACACTTAGAAATATAAAAATAAATAATGATTACGAATGCATACGACTTGTTGATGGTTTTGAATTAAAAATTACAACATACATATTTTTTATTTAAAAAAATAAAAAGCTGAAAATTTGGTTTCAGAGCAATATATTTAAAAAAAATAAAAGGCTGAAAATTTAGTTTCAGAGCAATATATTTAAAAAAATAAAAGGCTGAAAATTTAGTTTCAGAGCAATATCTTATCAAATAAAGGAAACATTTTAAATTCTAGACTAATTGGATTTCAGATAAAATGTAACAAATTCAAAGCTTCTCTATCAAGAGAAGTTGAAAAAAACTTACATTTACTGAACACATTCATAACAACAACATGGAAAATGAATGTAGTAAAAAAATTAGTATGCCATAACATCAAATAATTTCTCTATACCATATCAAAAATATTATTAAATCAGGATGGAAAATTGTTGCATTAAATAATTTGAAAATTAGGAACAATACAAATAGCAACAAAATATAATAAGAAACAATAAGAATAACATAAATCAAATTTTTAGAATACAAATTACGAAATAATTTGTTATATTATAATTTGTAATTGTATCAAATAATTAAGTTTGCAAAACAAATAAGAATGAAGATCAATAATTTTTTATAGATATTTCATTATTTTTTAATTAAGTCGGTTTATTTATAACTGTGAACATTTAATTTATTTGAATTTTGCAATGTACTAAATTCTACAATTGAAAAAAAAAAGTTAGGTTTAACAAAAATTGTTGATTAATGTAAATGAACATTATTTATGCATAGTCAAAACTTAAACAGAAAATCCCTCCTCCCATATACAGAAAATTTCATACTTGCTTATTCCCTTGTTTAGCAGCTTTTTTAATTTCCATTTCCTGAAAGAGAAAGAAAACTATAATATGTAGATATTCCAATTAAGATAGATAGATATTTCACTTAATCCTAGAAATAAAAGGAATTATTTTTATTTTTATGTAATAAAAATTATAATTCATAAATATAGAAAATTTTAAATGGACACAAGGTATGCCTTTAATTTTAAGAGCATTCTCCCTTAAAATAATGAATCTACATGAAATAGCACTGAAGTCCAAAAGGAAACTTTTTTTCTTTCTTATAAACCTCCAAGTAAGGTATAATTCTAGTATTGCAGAAAAGGTCTTATATCCATATCATATTTAGACTGAGATAAAATAATGGCATAAACATGTTTTCAGTCTTATTACTGTTGTATTTCAATTGAAAATCCATGGATAGAAAAAAAAGTGATTTTTGGATTTAAATGTTTTTTCACAAGAATTATTCAATTATTCCCAGTGTTTAATGATAATGTATGTTATATTTAAAATGTCATATCTGTATGTCAAAACTCTGCATAGATATTTTAAAGTATTTATATATTTAGAAATCGTGAACAAATTGTTTTATAAATTATATAATGTTCTCATAAAATAATACACAGTTTAACCTCAAAAGTTAAATCACTTCTAATCCATTAACAAAGTCAATGAGATATTTGGTGAAAATATAATCTCATGCATATATGAGATTGAAGGTGACCGAAAAAGTAACAAAACCAGCTATCAGATTAAGTTTAGAAATTAAAGTATATTAAAATAATATTAATATAAATAAAAAGGATTAAAAAATTGAAAGTTCCTCTTAAACAATTTCCATTCAGAAGAAAAAAAAATTAATATTAATTAGAAAACAGGCCCATTTAAAAATCAGCTTCATAAGTCATTTATAATATCACAGGAAAAATAATTGTATATGAATAAATAAAATTATGACTCACCAATTGCTTTTCTTGTCTTTCCAAAGCTCGTCTATCCTTTTCCACATCGCGCTGTGCACGGCGCAGATTCC
Organism: Argiope aurantia; assembly: GCA_026543865.1. NCBI lineage: Eukaryota > Metazoa > Arthropoda > Arachnida > Araneae > Araneidae > Argiope > Argiope aurantia. Next base: position 212,407 of record JAPMOR010085630.1, on the reverse strand, counting down.
TATTTTGTTCCCTCATTTGCTCTATACATGGGAAATAAATATAAATTTAAATGTATATCATAACATTATCAGCCATAAATTCTTTTATGAATTCGATAAAAAAAATATTAATATAAATAACAGATTTTACAATCAAGTGACACATTAATAGAATCTGATGTAAATCATAGATATGAGTCATTGCTAAAAATAGAAGTCTTAAAAAAGCAAGAAATTGTCAGATTCTGAAGCATATATTACACTTTCTTAAACATATGGAACAACTTCTATATTAATCTCACTAAAAGGAAATTCTTTGACATATTTGAAACTGAAACTAATTAGTGGCTTTCAAAATACCTTCTAAAGTCGGTTTCTTTGAAAAAAAGCTCATTTTGCGGTAGGAGAGTAAAGCAGCTTGTCTGAAATAAATTTAGTTTAAAGTATCACTGAAATCTTTTACTTTCCGGTTAGTATGCCAATACTTGCATTGTTTTCACATGACAATAACTGACAGACAAAAATTAAGCAATAACATCGCAATGTTTACATTCATGAATGCCAACATCTGAGTGCAAAGTTCGAAAAGAAAATTCTGCATCTCAATCGCCTAGATTTCTTAGTGATTACTAAGATACCTAATCAAATTTTATATGTTAGTTAAAAACATGTGAGATTCATATGCTTAAATTTAAATTTTCGACTGTCAATCAATTAATTAAAATTACAACTGAAATACAATATTCGTCTTTTGTGTATTCAATGGATTTATCTATGCTTTTAAAGATATCTGAATAAAAGCAAATTGAACAACAGATACAAAACCACTTGAGGTCCATTGTTTCCCTTCGATATTATTATGAAATTCGAAAATCATCATTAGAACACTTTTTTTTTTAATTCGATATTGAAAATATGAAGACATAATTCACTGCAGAGGACAGAAGGCATTATTTTGCTTCCTGGCATCCACGCCATAAACAATATACTATATAATAATGCATTTATAATCACAAATCGAACATCTGTTAAATTCTAAATGTGGAGTCTTAAACAATCCTTAATTTGGAATGGTAGAAGAATTTAACGAAAAAGTTACAGAGTTCATTGACATCCTTGTAAAGTAGCTATTCAAAATTTAGAGATCTGTTTCGAATATAAAAGATTTTAAAAAAAAGATGTTATAAGATTCGGGACCAGAAGATTTTGCATCTTAAGCTCTATTCCACCAGAGATCCTTCATATGAGTGAGGCCGATACATGTCAAATCTGATGTTTAGGGTCACACGTCTTATTTCTGATGTAGCATGAATGTTTGGAGAGCAGTAACAACGTAGCTGCTGACCTCATCACTTGAAAAATAACAGATATTCGTCCCAAAATATCCTTTCTGTTGCTTGAAAGTTCGATATTAAAAAATTTAATCAATCCAAATGGAAAGGGAATTTGCTTCCAATTTCCAGTAGACTAAATTCAAGAAGAAGTCCATCTTTAAATCGGGAACATTTGATAATATAATTTTGTTGTGAAGAATTTAAAGTCCAAAAATCGAAGAGTTCTTTTATCTGGATGCACGATGAAACAGCTCGATAGACTCAAAGCAAATAACGATATATTATTCTACACGAAAACACGAACACACAGGCAGAAAAACTCATCCGAAGAGTACACCAGACCAGCACTTGCAGGAAACAGCAAAATGTAAGCAGTAAATCAATGCCCTATAAGCACAAAATATCCAACAACATTATAACGGTATCTTTCCAACATTGGCGAGCATTGAGAACATCGAACGGTATCTTGTGCTAATAAACTGTTCTGCTAATAAACAACACTGAGCGCTCAGAGGTAGCTCTCTCAATTATTAGCTTAAGCTAAACTCAAATGACTGATTGTTCAGCTTATGATTCGTTGACTAACTTAATACTGATTAATTGCAGCTCTGTTTCCAGGTCTTTTACAGCTTCCGTTGCAGGGACAAGAAGATTTTAGAAGGATCAGCATGATTCGCATTCAAATGAAACTAATACCAACATTTTTATTTGTATCCAAAATTATCCCCGGGGCAGGCAGGTCATTGATCTGGCATCCAATCAAAATTCATTCGAGCTATTTGTAAAAATATCTTCTTTACCAAAAGACTCACAGTGTCGGAAAGCAATATCATAAATTCGTAACAATATTATATAATTTGATATATATATATAAGTTTTTAGTATCAAATTTTTTTCTAAATTAACAGTATTAGAATGTCAGATAATATCGTTTCGATATTTTTTATGTATTGTATGGTATTATCGAGCAATATCATGCAAATAATGCACAATAATCTGTACAAATGCAGGAATGAAGTATGATAATATTAATATCACTCATGAATTCATAGAAAAGAAATCAAAGAATACCTCCCCCCCCCCTCCGCCTTCTGTAACCGCTTTCAATCTTTCTCGTTCTTCATAGATAATTCAATATGATTCTATAAAGTTATAACCAACGACACTGATCAATATTAGAAAACAGAATTAATATTTGTAAATATTTAGCCTAAATAAACCATAAAAGACGCAATAGTACGATTAATTAAATAAGTTATCAAATTAATTGATTGATTAAATTAAATGATTATCCGTTTCAAAATTTTATTACTATTTAGAGCTTCATCATGTAAATTGAATCTAGATCAGATGATGAGGACGTTATATAAAAGGGCATTTTCTCTCCAACCTTCTGTACGACTCCAGCGCGACATTGTTGATCTCTCTGATTTACGCATTCGATATTGACGCACACGAAAGGATGCATTTTTACAGATTTCGCTGGCATTGTCTGATATACATTTCTAGTAAAGATAATAATAAAAAAAAATCAACAATTAGCATTGTCCACTGTTGTAGCAGTGGTGGGGAGGGATAGGGCAAATAAATATAATACCTTCAAGGCGGAAACACCAAATCCAGTCTTAGGTGACACCATGGAAATAAAACTTTAGAATGTTTTTATAATTTTAAAACGCAATATAATGAGACAGCAATAAAATATCATTAGTGCTCAGGCACTAATGCTAATTGAAGACGAGGAAAAAGTCTTATTATGCTTCGGTCACCACTATATTCATTGGCCATTATGTATTTATTTAATTAGTTTACAAAGCCTTTTTATTAAAAAAAAAATAAATGACCATGTTTAGATTCATTTGCATGAGCATAGATTAAAGTCGCGTCACTAAGATAGCTTTTGAAAAAAAATGTCTCTGTGTTAACTCTCCCCAATTCCATTTTTTAAAAATCGTAAAAGAGATTGCTCAAGCACTAATGCTAATTGAAGACGAGGAAAAAGTCATATTACGCTTCGGTCACCACTATCTTCATTGGCCATTATGTATTTATTTAACTAATTTACAAAGCATTTTTATTTATTTTTAAAAATAAATGACCATATTTAGATTCATTTGCATGAGTATAGATTAAAATTGCGTCACTAGGATAGCTTTTGAAAAAAAATGGCTCTGTGTTAACTCTCATCAATTCCATTCTTTTTATCGTAAAAAAGATGACTCATATAGTAATCATGTATAAAATTATTAGGTACTAAATCCTACTTTTGAGCCGCCCATTTTCTGATTATGTTACGAATCATCAATTAAAGCAGATCATTCAAATTTTGGTTTTTAAAGATAATATGGTCACTTCGTAGCTTCACAATTAATCTAAATTTTTAAAAACCAATAGAAAAGATCTCCCTTAAAGCTTCTTGTTTTCTTTCTAACAAAGCTGTTGTCCTTAACTTATCCCGGCTTAGACAGTAAGACAAAATATATCACATAATTACAAGTTTAGTAATAAGATCATGTATGAAATTTCATTTAGCTAAATCGTTGGACCTTTGAATAAATTGCGTTTACATACAAGTGAAGCTACAAATCGATTAATGGTTAAACAGCAGAGGGATATGGATTAAATTTTTATGTGGATCTGCATTTTGGATGCAAAAACTCTGCAAGGAATTTTTCCTTTCAGGGGGTTTGCTGTTGTTTATGGCACTTGTCATAGACAAGTCCGTTGAGGAAGCAGCGATTTAAGCCGGGTATTAGCGTCTTCTGTTTCAGTAGCGCCATCTAGACCGAAGAGTACGTTTTTGCTACTCATGTGTCATAGAATTTTTCATGGGACAGACTACATTCATACATTTCATTCACAGATTGTAATTTAGACCTAAATCACAGAACGATCACCTCTGATCCAGTATCCCCAGTGGTACTGCTCCGACTTGGAGGACATTGCGGCTGCGATTGATTTATACTTGCACCAGCCACCACGTACATAAAGAGTTCGGTCGGCGGGTTCGAACTCACAACCCAAGGGACGTGAATCCAACGCCCTTTTATCCAGGGCATCCCGGCTCTTTGTGCTTTCTAGTTATCACCTACACGTGCACTTAATTAGAAAGTCAATATTTCTCAGAATGAATTTCATAGAAAATTTAATAAAAATATATAAATTTGGAGTAGAGACCAGACACCAAATTTCATCTCGTTTTTCAGCTAACGTATTCAATTACAAATTTCAAAAATGTGTTTTTCAGATTCAAAGCTGTCTAAAACGTAGACATTCATCAAAATCTCGAGTTGTAAAAGTAAAAATGTTATAAAAACTTAAAGTGGCCAGATGCCAATAACCATCACTCTCGATTAATTTTTATAAATACTTGTGCAGTCATCACAGTTTAAGTTTAAAATAAGAATGGCCATGTAATCAATCATCAGGTACTTTATTTTTAATTTGCCTAATAGATTTCCAAAAAATAATTACAAAAATTAGAATATCAAATAAGTTTTTAATAGCTTTTGCTCGTTCTTCTAACCATGAAATTTCAAATGTTAAAAGCAAATTTCCCAGATAAACAAATTTATAAACAAAATAATATCTCAATTCTACAAACTGCGTGTGAAAATGATATTGTTTTTTCATATGTTTAACGTTTGAACTTAGTGTTTAGTTATAAAAATCAAATACTTTCTCTCATTCTACTGATTATTTAAAAAATAATGCTTTATTTCCTTTTATTTTATTCTTTATACTTGAAAATTGAAAACATTAACTCTTTTCTTTGTTTTCTATAACGATATATCATTATGAGATCTGATGAAGTATTTTTATTTTTTGTTTCCTTTTTCTTTCAAGTTTACTTTATTCAAATACAAATTGCTGAAGCGGATAGCATTCCAATTTTAATAAAGGTAAAAACTATGTAAGTTTTTTTTTTCATTTATATCAAAATATATTTAATTTGCTTTACTATGAACAGAAACAAGAAATATTAACAATTAAATCAAAAATGAAACCAAAACAATTTTTTATTCAGCTATCGTTATTTATAGTTAACCTGGAATTTTTGTTTTATTTCCCCTTTTTTATAATTTTTATGTTACATTTACACAACTTAAGATAATATATATTATCAGTAATATGGCGCATTCTTTTTTGTCCTTTTTTCAAATTAGCACAAGAGGTTTGGCATGCTGACATTTTTCTATTTTAAGTCAAATCTTTCCATTTATTTATAATCCATCTGTACCTGGCTCTATTTTGTGACTGAAGCAATGTCTACGAATCAGTTCCAAATCCTTTGTATCAAAATTCCTATAAATAAATATTTGAATACGCATCTCAAAACTAAAAAGTTCTTAAGGAAATTAGATGGATTCTTTACAGGCTTATTTCAATGGTTCTCATGACAAAACTATAGATCTTCATCGATCGTGGTCCCTAGAAAAAACTACCTGCCGTTCCAAAATTATATATGAGAGTTCGAAAATTATATTGCTTTTCTTATCTTATTTTGTTAACTTGATAACTAGAGTGATTTTAATTGGATTTTAACTTCCCTGGGATATGTTGTAAGTAGAGTAAAAATCTCGGAAGAGTTTGCATATGGGCTATCTGGCTAAAAGGAGGAGAAAAATGGTGGGATCTGAAATGTTCATTTCCTCATAACTTCCTTTCAGTTGAAGATAGAAAAATAAATCTAATTGAATGAATGTATATTATTATAATTAATCGTTAAGATAAACAACTTTGTATTAAAGGTTTCCCAATAGTTGTAATTGTTTAGAAATTAGGAACTGAAAAATAATTTTCACACCTTAGCTTCGATAGCTTTATTGCATTTTATTAAAGATTTTTTTTCGCATTTCTTTCCTTAACATGAAATATTTTAAATGGACGTGGAACAAAGTCTATTAACTTGAAAAAAAAATCAACGGGAGTGGTCTTCTCAAACTTTCTTGCATACTCTGTAAAAAAATTGTCAGGCCAGAGATTGCGTTGCATGGCATTGGCGTACAATAGTTAAGAAATATTAATTATTGCTGTAAATTTAGCCTTAATGATCTATCGTGTCGTCTTGGCGTGTTTTTTGGTGATTAATTCCTAGCATGCCGTTAAAAGTATCCAAAACTCCAATTTATGCTTTAGGCACATTTTTCTCAAACAAGTGAAACAAAGATTTGACACAAAACTGAACCAGTAGTCACAAAAATCCCAAACCAAATTTACTATGTTTAAGTCATTGTGTTTTTGAATTATCGCATTTATATGTTTCTGAAAGTATAGACTGACAGACAACCACTCTTTATTAATTTGGCTCAAAATTTGACAAGTGTCTAGATGTTAAATCTTTGTGCTGAATTTTATCTACTTAGATTTTTTCGTTTTATAGTTATTGTACTAATATATATACGAACAGCCAGACAGACAAACTTCCTCTAAACAAATTTTACTCAAAATTTGATAGAAATCTTCAAATTTAATGTAAAGACAGTATACCGTATTTCAATTGTGATTATGAGTTATTTTTGTTACAGTTTTTGTATCGATTTGTCATAATTTTTGTATCGATAACTTTGTATCGTTTTTGAGTTATCTTTGTCACAGACAGGCAGATGGATATTTTCCAAAAATGTGATTTTCGAACTCAGGGAGGTATAAAACGTGAAATTTCGCCAAAATCTGAGTTCGAATTTTTTGACGATTACTAAACGTTCTCTATACTAAGTGTACAAAAATTAATTAAATAAAAATAAAGAAGCAGAAATATTTAGTGGCAATATTATGTTAAAATTGTCAACTTTAGAAAATTTCAAAAGATGGATGTAATTTAGTTCCCTTCAATATATTTGATTATAATTATTTATTTATTTAAATGTGGCAAGACAGATCATATTTCTTTTGCAAATGCTAGAATGCGGTATCGATAAAGTCATCTATAGTCGCTTCAGTATGCAATATATTGTATTCTTCTAATAGACTGAATTAGACATCTAGGCTGTCTATAATCTTTGTTTTATTTAACATTTTAGAATCGGCAACATTAACACTAGTATAACAGACTTTTTATCGAACGATAACACCAGCTCTACTGAATAAATCTGAAATTACGATAAACCTGACTGCCTCTCCTATAACCAAAAACATGACATTGAACATATTCTCGTGTACTATTTGAAATATTTAACTAAGAATTCTTGGCCCTAGTTGGAGCTACTAAAAAATAAAAGACACTTTCTTTCGGCTTAAAATCGCTGACTTCGATCAGCGGGGCTCGTCCATGGCAAGTGCCATCAGAAAAAACAAAAACAACTCAAAGAATATACCTTTGGAGCAAGCTCACTTTCAATCACAAAGGAATTTCATCTTTTAAAATTTTGATCCAAAAAACTATTCTTCATCTTTTAAAATTTTGATCCAATATACTATATTTCATTGGCGCTTTCTTCAAATTTTTCTTCGTTTTCTGAAGTCTATATCTATATATTAACTCTGACTCTCTGACATTAGAGGATGACAGCCTTTTCTTCTAAAACTTCCAATTTATCTAATTCAATAATAATAAAAATCGGGCAATAAATACGATGATGTATCAACTCTTAAATACGTCTAATGTATGTATCTAAATGTCATGAAATAATATTATAAATGTGTGTACTAAATATATAGTTAATAGATGTTTATAAAGTTCCAATCATTCATCTGTCCAAATAACGCAGGTTACCACATCAAATTTACAACACAATATTTCATTATTTTTTGCCTACGGATTGAGGGAAATTCGAAAATATTCTTACACGATAAGGAATCTACCTTTGAACATTTCAGCCTGTGGAGAGGAATTATTTTTAACTGTGACATATTTAACATGTCATACATATCAGCTATCCGCTTTTATCTACTCTTGGAAAGGATCTGATTTGCAAATGGACACATAGCTGCGAGACCAGGCGTTATCTTCTTAAAATCAGATAAATGTTATCTCACGAAAGTTTACAATGCTTTTAAAGTGCATCGCTATTACAATTTCATGATATTAGGTTCAAGAAAAGATAAATGTGTATTTTTTTCCTTCACATGAAGAAATTCGAAATCAGTCATTAGATTATTACACTAAACGGCAAATGCCTACAACTTTTATTTCCTCAATCGTATTACTAAACAACGACTTAATGATCAATATGATCTATTACAACTGCAAAACAGCAGATATCCTGATATTATTTTTGAAAACTTGATATTTTTTCAGTTTTTAATCTTATTTATTTATTTACTATCACATTGATCGCTACGCAAATAAAAATAAAATAATTTTAAAAAAAGAAAAAAAGAAGAAAAACACAGAAAAATGAGTCATCACGTAGGGTATATGAAGATCTGAGGCTGCGCAATTTGCTTTCTAAAACACTATGTTGCTCGCATTGTGCATCGGCAAGTGACAGATCGGAAAACAAATATTTCCTTCCCATTTTTTGAATTTAGAGAAGTTTGGGAAATTTTCTACAGCTGAAGTTTGCAGCTCAGCTGTCTAGATTCTTCATATGTAAAACCAAATTCGATTTTTGATGAGATTTTTGTTGTTGTTGCCATTGCTGCTTTTTATGGTTTTGAATTCACCTAATCAAAACTAAACATTTTGTACTACTGATAGATAAAATTGTTTTTCCTTTAATATTCTTCATTTATATTCCGCAGAGAAATATTTTCTGTAGCACTGCTTATTACGCATCACTTGTACCACTGTTAGCAAATGTAGAAATGTACAATTAGGATTTCAATATAATGGCTTCATGTTGTTTTAAATTCACTTTCTTTATTTAATCATCAGAAGATGAACTAAGATACTTGATTATTTTTATGGCCCCAGAGATACATCGCCAAAAAATACAAAATGTCGAAAGTTTGGCAATTTACAAATTGGAATTTATATTCTTGGTGTAATCATCCAAACAATTTCCAAATAAACTCGGGAATACTTCCGTATAGGCAAAATATTAGCATCTTACATAAAATGACGTTTGGCGATCTTGGTGTAATCTGAAAATCTCTAAGTAAATCTAGGGGTGTAAAAATAAACCAGTAGCTAAAAGAAATAGAAAAGAGCAGGTTTTTTTTTCAACTAAAATCACAAAAATTTGTTTCGTTTCAGGACGATGGTGTAGAGGAACTCAAAAAGGGAGATGTAGCTATGATATTTTGTGAGTAATTTTTTTTAACGATTTCTTTCTTTTGACATTGTACCTTATTGCTAGATATCTTCTATTTTAAATAATTTTCTTCAGAGCAATATTTATATATATTCCCCTGTATACCTCAAAATATTTTAGTCAATAACCTCATGAATTGAAAATGTAAATTTTATTCACATAATGATATCGAAATTAAAATAGAAGCATTTTTTTTTTATCAAATTGAATATTTTATGGGTTAAAGGATTCATGAGATTATTTATTAAGAGTTATAAAAAGGAGATTATTAAAGGAAAGAACCAATGATTAAAACGTATATGTAATGTACTAAATATTAATGCATTAAATTAGTTGAATTGCTAGGTCAAAAGTTTACCAAGTTTAAATCTTAAAGCACCTTAAATTTAATTAAACAATTATTTCATTGCAATCTTGATGATATTTGTTTGGTCTTTCTTTTGTTGTCTGACCCATTAACCAGCAGTCAACGCTCTCTCTTCTTTAAGCTTCTGTTCTTTGAATAAACTAGTACTAATCTAGTAACCCTTGTGATTCCCTTTTTTACTACCTAGCATTGTTATAGCGAAAATTAAGGAAGAACCAATCTTTTCTTTCTGCGAAAAAACTCCGTCTATCATTTCTTCTTTTTCTCACTAGATATCCTTATGTAGATAAGGTATGTGTAACCTTGAATGACCTTGCACATTGATTAGAATCATTTAAAAATTTGTCAACATTAAATGAAACATCACATGGTATTTAATGCTCTCAAATTGTTACATGTACACATTAGAAGATGAGCGTGCTGTGAAATAAAGCTGTAGTGAAATTTTCATCTTTGTTGTGTTAATGCCTAAAGAGAGCAATTATTTTATCATAGCCTTAACAATGACAGAAAAACATGAGTGGAGGATTTGGTGAGACGATAAAACTGGGTTGATTTAATGGAAACATTATTTTGAAAGTCTATTTGATTTAAAGAAAAATTGTAGGGTAATTAAATTAGCATCAGCAGAAAGCTAATTATGTATTCTTTAAGATGGTACACAAATTTTCGAGAAATAATTATTTCGTAATTTATTAATAAATAAACTGAGCAAAAACATCGAACATAATCGCAATTTTTGTTATTTGATTAAATGTCTTATGAAAGAAAACATTTTTGAAATTTGGAAACAATGTATTTTATCAAAATAAATGAATCCCAAAATAGCATAGGCAAAACTGATGTTTCTATTGTTCGACATTTGCGAGGAGTTATTATGACAGACAAACACATTATATTCTGTTTTGTAAACCTGTTAATATTACGTACATTTAATTTCGCAGAATTAAAACGCAATTTTGATAGTGCAAAACTGATAAATGAAACAGATTGAGATAGATCTTGATAGAGAAAAAGCATCGAACCACATTGTCAATTTTGATAGTAGGAGAGTGTGTTTTTCCTTTGACTATTTTATTCTATGCTGGTAGTTGATGACAAAATTTTAAAGTTTTTGAGTTTAGTATAAAGGTTATCTATCAATTGCTGAGTTTAGATTATTGCTATGGAAATAAATGAAGAAAAAAAAAGGATTTTAATAAATAATTTTAAAGATTAACCTGATGAATAAAAGTATTTTTTTATTTCACTATTAAAAAGTAAGTATTGCAAAAGTCGCTTTTTAATTCATAATACTGTTACGGAATTTGAATCCTATCCTACTAAGTCTGTAAAGTCACCAGGTTTGTTTGTAGTGGGTGTATGGTGTGAAAACAATCAGCAGGCCTAAATAACGAACGACGACTTTTATTAGACATGAAAACAAGAATACGTAGACAAGAGATATACAGTCGAGACAAACACAAACACACAGCAGCACAATACAACAAACAGTAGCCCACAAATAATAATCAGTAGTAATAACAACCACAGCACACAAAGCGGCCAGACAGAATTCAGCAAAAGGAGAGAATCTTCATTGCTTCAATCTACGATCTCTCCAAACGCCTGCAATTCTCCACTGTCTGCTCTCTTTAGCTGTATCCAAAAGCTGACCCACTTCTACACGACTCGATGCTGCTTCTACAATAAACATCAGAATTCGGCACACAGTTCAATGCAGCAATCGCTCGCTTGAGCTCCACACAATTCTTGATCTTCCTGGACTGATTCAACTATTCTCCGTTGACTTTTTCCACGATTCAATACACGACTCGTTTCACGATTCAATTCGGCTTGGGAATGTCGGCCTTTTACAGCTCCCGGAGGCGGGAAGAGAAAGTTTTTGAACAATCAGGCATATCTCGATTCTTATTGGCTCAATCACTAAGATTCTGAAAATTTCCGTTATTATCTATTTCGTCCGCAAAGTCAAAAAATTGTTGCCAAGTCTCCAAATGGTCGCCAAGCCCTGAGATCACTGATTCCGCATCCGATCAGCATCCAACAGAGCTGATCGTAAAACGGTCTTTCCAGTGATTGAATTAGCCCTGATGGAAAACAACATTATAGATTTTTAACAATATTTTTGATACCATTAAAAATGATATTATAGCATGAATACTATATACAGATAAATTATCTGACTTTATATAGCTTTAATTTTTCTATTCTTAACCAAAAAAGTGTTACAGAGGTTTAAACGTAAAATTATACTATGTTGCATCTTTGTGCACTATGATGACCAAGTAAAGAATGCAATACTTTATATTTAGAGTAAAATAGGATACTCGATCCAAGAAGGTTTTCTCAAACTACTTTCTTTTGGCGACCTGCTTATTTGCCAAGATTATTGACGTTTTAGGTTGTCAAATAATTAATACAGAATTTTTTAAATTCATCTAATTTTTTGATAAAACTGAGAAAACATGAATTCAGTTGAATAAATTTACTTCAAGTTAAAATATATATTATGAAATAAAAGCAGAACTGAAAAAAAAACTACTATGGAGTTAATTCGTAAAAGCACGCAAGTGATTGTTTCGTTAGATAAATTTGAGTTCCATCTTAACATTTAAAACACCATTATATATTGCGTATAAAAATAATTTAAAAATAGTATTAAAATTAAGAGAAAAAGAGTAATGAAATGAAATGGATATTATTAAAAAGGTAATTTTTTTAGTCTAAACATGACAGAGACCATTTTTAAAATTGTTTCTAAAGATATGAACATTGATTTCCATAGGCAAGTGAAAGCGCTTACCCATCTGGCGATAATTAACCCTGGTTTTGCATTCCATTAAATTGCCTATTTGAAGCCTATTTCTTGATTTCTTTTGTGTCTTCTTTTCTTTAACTGAATTTGCATTTTAGACACAGCGGGTTAAGTAAATATTTTACACAAAACTACAATTGTAATCATATAATCACATTCCAAATTTTATATGTTTAAATCAATACTTTTATATCGCGATCAATTTCTTCTGAAAGTACAGACCCATAGACCAGCGTTTCTCAACCTTTCAGTATTCGTGTCCCAGTTTTCAATCATAATTTTCATCACCCCCCGGCTTACAATAACATAAATACATAAATAAAATGTATACAACAATAATGTATATTGAGTATTTTGGATTCTGTTTTTAAATTATTTGCCAAAACAAGAGTAAAAGAGAGCCAACGTTGGCGAGAAACTACATCTTGCCTTTTGGACAAGCGGGCGGTGAACAGATGAAGCGAATGAAAGCAGAGAAAATTAAAATATATTTGAAATGAAAGCCAAACAGGGAGATAACGTTAAAAGAATATGAAAGTAGAAAAATTCGTTAGTGAAAGTTAACCTAGATGGGGTGAGCTAAATTTAAAAACTGGGAATACATTTTTTTCGAATAATAAAAGCAATAAAACCGAAGCATGACAAAACAAAAATGAAAAGAATAAGTAATGTTTGTGGAAGAGAATCCACATGACCGATGTCGTCTCGAGCATGCGTGGAGCAAATGTTTTCTCATAGGAAGAAGGAAAATGTTCGATAAAGCAAGTTTCAATTCCAGCCAGTCTCATTCGAGTCGATCCTTTAATCGCTATCAAATCTATCGTGAATTTTTATGTTATATATGTTTTCGTGTTAATTGAAATTCACCATATTGAATATTCACAGCAGCAGCAGACTCATGAATAAATTTTTAAGCTGAAGTAAGCAAGCATTAGACGATAGTCAAGCATCAACAAGTACACAGATGAGCGTGACTCCGAAAATAATATCAAGGAAATATTCTCAAAGAATACTTAAATTTTGGGTTTACGAGTAATGAAGTAAATGAAGAAGAAAGACCACTGTGTATCATTTGCTCAAAAATGTTGGCCGCAAACAGCATGAAATCTAATAAACTTAAACGACATTTGGAAACGCTTCATAGTGAGTACAGAGAATTCTTCGAATTAAAATTAAAATCATATAAAAAGCAAAAATCATTTTTTAAAGAAACTTTGTCTGTGAATAAAAAAGCTTTAATTGCATCCTACAAAGTTCATATGAAATAGCCAGATGTAAAAATCCTCACACCATTGGTGAAGAGCTTATTTTGCCAGTAGCAATTGAGATTGTAGAAACTATGTTTGGAGATAATTTTTCAAAACAATTGCAGTCTATACCTCTTTCAAATGATACTGTTGCTCGTCGAATTGGCGATATAGCTGAAGATGTACAGTGTCAGCTTTTCTCGAAGTTGCACGACAAATTGTTTTCAATACAGCTTGACAAAACAACAGATAGTAATAAAGATGCTCATTTAATCGCCTATGTTCAAATTTGTGATAATATGTCAGTAGAAGAACTACTTTTCTGCAAACCAATAGAACTCAAAACATCAGCGCTCGCTTTATTTGCTATTTTAAATGATTTTATGAACGAGGCAAGCATAGAATGGGAAAATTGCGTCGGAATATGCACCGATGGTGCTCGTTCAATGTCTGGAAGATTCCAAGGTATACAAGCACTTGTAAAACAAAAATCGACTCAGTGCACACATTGCATGATCCACAGAGAAGCTTTGGCTTCGAAAGAAATGAGTCCTGATTTGAATATTGTGTTAACTACGGTTGTAACCGTAGTAAATTATATAAAAATGATACCCCTGAAATCGAGAATCTTTCCCGCACTTTGTAAAGACATGGGTTCAGTAAATGCAGCGTTACTATTTTATTGCGAGGAAAGATGGTCATCATGTGGGAAATTTATCAACGTGTTTATGAATTAAGAGAAGAAATCGCCGTTTTCCAAGAAGAAGAAAACAGACAGGAGGCCGAAAATTTTCGCGATGGTTTATTTGTGATGAAATTGAGGTACTTGGTCGACATATTTCAGAAATTAAATAATTTGAATCTTCAACTCCAGTGAGCAAATACACATATGTTGGATATGAGTGATAAAGTTAATGCTTTTTGTAGAAAATTGGAATTGTGGAGCAGAAATTAAAAGCAAAAAACCTAACAATGTTTGCAAATGTGGATGATTGTACTAAAACTTATAAGGCTGAAGAAGAACACGTAAAAGTTGTTTTTGTAACCATTGAAAATCATTTAGCCATGCTGGCAAAGAATTTTAAAAAGTATTTTCATGCTGACGACAAACTGATAGCAAGTTACGAGTGGGTTAGGGGTCCATTTCATAATACTTCCGAAGGACTCTTAATGGATGAGGAAGAAAAATTCATAGACTTCATGACAAGTGGCGAAACTAAAAGACAATTTAGTAATAAATCACTATTTGAATTTTGGGCAGGAGTAAGGATGATTTTTCTGCACTAAAAACAAGGACATTTCACATTTTATTACCATTCAACATCCTACCTTTGTGAAACTGGATTCTCTGCTGTGGTTTCTTTGAAGACAAGATATCGAAACAGAACTGAGAGTGGTTATTTCTAATACTAAGCCTCCCTTCGAAAAACTGTACTCTGCAAGACAGGCCGAAGGAAGTCACTAATAATTATTAAATTTGTTTTTAATTTAGTATGTTTTGATTTAATAAGTTATTTTACTTTAATAAGTTATTAAATATGTCAAAATGTATTTTGTTTTCTATGTGTATGTGTGCTTTCCTTTCAGTCCATCAATTTTTTAAAATAATATTTGCTCCTGGATATTCTCTATTCTCGTTCCCCCCCCCCTTTAGTGTGCTCACGCGCGCCCCACAGGTTGAGAATCGCTGCCATAGACGATCAATCTCTTAAAGAATTTGTTTTCAAATTTAACAGGTATTTACACTTTTGATGTTAAATCTGTGTTCTAAATTCCATTGTTAGCTTTCTTCATCTCATAATTATAGTGTTAACTTATATTCTGACAGACGGACAGACAGACTTCCTCTATTTAAAATTTGGCAAAAAATTTGCAAAATTAGTATAAAGATTATAAACCAAATTTTGTCCATCTAAATTAAAACGTTTCTGAATTATAATGCTTTTAGATAGAAGAGCAGATATAGCGCAAAAAATGTGTTTCTCGAAATCAGGGAGATCCGAGCTGTGGAGATTCAACAATTTCACTTTTTTTTTCTTGATGATTACAATACTGTCTCTATACTTCATATACATGAAACTAATAAACACCAAAAATCAATAAAAGGTACCAACAATCTCCAATATTAACTTAAAGGACATATAGATATTTAATGCGTTATAAAACATTTGAATCTGCAATAAAGGCTTTTAATATTTTACTTTTCTATACAACGAATTATTTAAAGAGCCTTTCCTTTTTATGCAGTTTTAATCATTACTATTCTTTGAGAAATAAAGGTAAATGCATATAAATAGAATTTTCTTCTTGTTTCTCTGCTTTTTTCTTACTTCAACTTTTATATTTATTGTATTCCCTTCTCATTATTTAAATGAAACCAGTGGTAGTGGTGTCCCCAAAATTCTTCCGCATACTCTCTAATAAACGTGTCCTGCCAGAGAACGCTTTACTTGGTATTGGCGAACAATAGTTACGAAATATTACCCTTTGGTTTGAATTTAGCCTTTTTATCGTATCATCCTTGGCGATTAATCCCTGGCAAGCGTTAATAGTATTCAAAAATTGAATTTGTGTTTTATACACGTTTTTCTCAACCGACGAGAACAAAAAATTGACGTGAAACTGCACTTGTAGTCAAATTTATATATATATATATATATATATATATATATATATATATATATATATATATATATATATATTACATTTTGCATTTTTGAATTATCATGCTTACTTATTTCTTAAAGTTTAGGTGAACAGATAGGCAACCTATAGCCGGATTTGGCTGAAAATTTAACAGGTGTCTACATTATAGATATAAAAACTGTGTACAGAATGTTTTCTATTCAGCTCTGATTATGAAGTAATTATCAAATTATCTTATATTCGAACAGCTGGACAGATGGACTTCCTCTAAACAGATTTTACGAATTATTTGGTAGAAATCTGCAAATTTGGTGCCAAGACCGTATACCAAATTTCAATCCTCAGCTCAAAACGCTTTTAAGTTATCTTTGTCACAGGCAGACTGACGGATATTTTCTGAAAATGCGTTTTTCTAACTCAAGGAGGTTGAAAACATGGAAATTCGTCAAAAATCACGATTCAATTTTTTTTTTCTTTTGGCGATTACTATACTTTCTCTATACTACGTATTTAAGAAAGTAAAAATATTTTTTTCTGAGTAAAAATATAGAAATAACTCACTAATTTTGTTTCCTACATATTACGTCCCCGTGCTCTGAGTAACATAGCTTGTTCATACCATCTGATTAGACTTTATTTCCAATTCACATTCATATTTCAATTAGCAAATAGATCATTCAAAAAGCTCTTACTTGTCAGAAAGGAATTGTGGCAACGAGTGGATTTTCCACATTTTATTTCAGAAGCAACTAGCACATTTACACAGGAACAAAGCGCGCAAAGACGAAAACAGCACAACTAGACATCACATTACACAGATAGAAACTGACTCAATATAAACAAAACCCGAGGCGCACCACGCCATCGGGTGGAAAACCCTTGAACTTCAAGGGGGCAAATAAAATTTTAACACCATCCATGCTAAGAGAGAAATGTGGAATGCTTTAATGGCACGTTAAATAAGATAAATATGATTCATAAAACAGAATACCTGACATGAAATCTTCCTTTGTAGATATGACAGTGACCAATACTGGAGTTCAGGAGCCCCTGCATTTGCTAGTCAGCAGTAAGAGATGCTGTCGAAAAGTTGCAAGTGATGATGAGGATTGCGATGTGAGTAATGTTGGTTTTTTTTTTAACTTCAGTGAAGTAATTATTCAATATTTTATTGGAATAGGTATACACACTATAACAAATTTGCAATAATTCCATCTATGGACGAACAACCCATCAGCATTTTAAAAATTGTTTCGGTTAGCAGAATTGAGGATGACTTGTATCTTAACCAAGTAATGGTATATTTTCTGTGCATCAAAGCCGTTTCTTTGACCAAAGTTCGAATTGTCAGTATGGCACCGAAGAAGGATTTATAAATCACGCGATCAAAGTCTGTACACTATGGCGATAGCACAGACTCAGATGGCCAAGAAATTGGATGACTTTTGAAGTTGAAGAACTCATAAAAATTACAGTCATTAAATCTTCTATTAGGGACATTTTGTCAAAGCTTTTGTTTTTAGCTCACTCCTAATGTAAAAAGTTAAAGCTCATTTAAGGTATTTTATACATTTTTAATGTTTCATAACTTAATATGTAATGTAAAATGTAATGTTTTTTTTTCTATTATTTTTCTTTACGAATATGCTTTTTTTTTCTAGAGTTTTCTTTATTGTTTGCAAGGGTCTAATGTCATCAAGTGTAGTTTGTTCCTTCTCGCTAGGTGGAGTTGCTCTTCGGAGGCCTCATCAAGTTTCTCGCATGACCTCTGGCTAGGTCGGGATATCGCACAGTACAATTCCCTATCAATAAACTAATATATATTACTTTCAAACTGATTTCATATAAGGGATATGTTCTTACTGTGTGATTTTAGGGCGAAAAAGCTGTGGCAAGCATTTTGAGAGAAGAGCAATCATATTTCTTGAAGAAATCAATGTATTAAATCAAGTTAAATTTCAAATCGTCTATAAAGTTTAATGTAATTATAGAAGCCCACAAAATAAAAAAAAATTATGTAAGTTTACAGGTTAAAAAAAGGAATAAATAAATTTTTTCAGCTCAGTATTTTTAAAATGGCAGATAAGAGAGTATTCATTTTCTAAAAATTTGAGTAGTGCGTTTAAATGATTAAATTTCATTCAAATTCTTTTTATTCCAATTTCGGCAACGAATTCACATCATTTATTCTATTTTTTTACAGTCCATGAAACTCCACGGAGGAGATATGGGGAAACTTTTTCCTACTGATATCAGAAATTTAACACTGATTTATTCTAATTTAGTAAGTAAAAATGTCAGATATTTTATTTCTCCCTTTAAGAATATATTCTTCAGTAATGATTAAAAATTGAATGATATATATTTCTTTATCAGGTGTCTTTTAATTTTACGCAGTTCATCTAAAATAAGCCAATGTTCGCATTTAATGTGACTTTCATGAAATTGTTATGTGATCAATGCTTTTTTTCATCAATTGATACATCTTAAGTTTTTTTAACATCATTGAAGATCTAATTCCATGTTGTATAATAAGAATCAATTCACTTGACGGTATTACTGGCTGATTATTGACTAACAATGTAATTGTACATGAGTCCAAAATCTAAATATGCATTGTCTTAAACATGGTACAACTTTAAGACTATACCTTTAAACACCCACAGATATTTTCAAAAATTTGCATTGAATTTTAAATTGATAGGGGGCCCTTGGTGTAACCATGTGAAGATGAATTGACTTAGTAGCACATATATATTGTACAATATTGAATAATATTAAAAAATATTTGCAATGTTATATAATATTGTTCAATATTTAATTACATAATATCGCGAACAGGCTGTCCTAAATGTGATACTTGTGATGTTTCGGTTATACATCGTCAATGTGCGGAACTCGAAATACCCGACACTCTTAAGCAAAATATAAAGAAACTTTGAAAAAAAAAAACCGTTCTCTACTCACCGATTTTACAATTGTAAATCTAAGGAACAGGAGATTTTGACCTCTTGACGGAGGATTTTAGATTTAAAACCGATTCCACCAACTAGAAGATTCCAGATTTAAAACTCGATTATACTGAAGATTCATTATCTATGTAGGATTGGTTCATATAAAATCTAATGTCAAGGATCAAGCGTGGTACAGTTGATAAGATATGGAAGTTTGGGAGATAGTTTCGATTTAGATAGTGCTCTTGTTATATGATCTAAGTCAAATGAAATACAAAATTATTTTCGAATTACTTGAAAATGGAACATTAATAAAACAAAACTTAGTATTAATCTTCTGCGTAGAGATTCTATTGCTGCAGTTGAATGTTTTTTGTGAAAGATTGTGCTTAGTAGTTGCAACTAATTTTAGATAAATTGATATTTAAAGCATATAAATAATAAGTACATAGCATGGTAAAATATAAGTGATAATGAAATAACTTTATTATTTTATAAACCTCTAGTCACTGTTCGAAAAGAAGAAATAAGAATCAATTCCGAAATACAATCATTTCAAAGTTTTTCTTAAAAATGAAAAGGCGAACGAAAATGGAGCTTTCACGATTATGGTTACAGCGACGAATTCAGATGATAAAATTTTTGATTTATGGCTGTATTGGTGTTTTTGGTTTCAGTTGCAAAGTCGGTCATGCTTTATTTATTCTTCAGCTGGGGCGGGATCTTAGTAGCTTCGCTTCCTCATTGAACATAAGGACTGTGCAGATAATAAAAACAGTACATAATCAAAAGAAAAGAAAGATCGAAGGAAGGAGCAATCAAACATTCTCCATATAGAATTTCAAACAAGCATCTTTTTGCCAACTTCATCAACTCTTAAATATATATATATATATATATATAGAGATATATATATATATATATATATAGGTAAGCGGTCGTGGCGGAGTAGACAATGTGTGTGTGTGTGTGTGTAATGATATTTTAACTCTAATTTCAATTTAATTAATTTTCAAGATTTTATCTTAATTTATCTCATAGTAACTTTATTCTAAAATATTCTCTTATTTCGTGATCCAATTCCACTGTTTCTACTTAATTCATTCAAGAGAAGCCTTGTTAAATTGCTGAATCAGCTAAAAGTCTAACTTTCCCACATTCCGCGTGAAGAGGCAAAATACTGCTGATGAGGCTAATTCTTTTTAAAAATCTCTCTGTGTTTCCCCTGCCTTCTTCGCGCGTGTAACGAAAATCCCTATCGAAAACTCGTAATATATTAGCACTATGAAGAAATGTTTTCCCTATCAAAATCATAGGCTATATAAGACCAGGGATAAAATGTCCAAGGGCTTTTTTCCTCATTCCTTCACTGTGTCGCTCTGTGTGCTCATCGCTTGTACATATGCCTGCTTTTTAAAAGGATATATATATATATTTGTAGGACTCAGGAATCACTACTATTTAGAATCACGCACATTTAATTACATTTAGGATGAACAATTACATTAACATAAAAGAAATGAACATTAAATAGATTTCGTCGAATACGTCGCAGGATTAATTCACATGTTACGTCGCGTCTTTCGTTCAGAGACCCGTCTCGTCTCACACGTCCTGACTTTCGTTCAGACCCATCTCGTCTCTCGTCTGCACTCCGTCCAACAAGCCTCAACACCTGTTGGCCAGCAGATGGCGCTCGTCATTAGGCGTTCGTCACTATATATATATATATATATATTCGACTCGCCCTTCTGCAAGTTCTGAATGAATTCCTTCTGCAGTTTCAAAATATTTCCTGCCATCCCATTCACCACACATCCGTTCTTGAACAATTAGATTATCAAGGAAACCATCAGATCAGAAAAAGAATTACGAAAAGTGTAAGGAATTCCATTGTAAAAGATTTTTTTAAATAATAATTCAGACGATTTCAAAAAGCGCATGCCGACATTTAAGAATTGCAAAAGAATAAATATTTTCTGTTCGTAATGCGCATTAAAAATAACATTGCAGTGTCCTGAAGATAGTAAAAAAACAACAACGTTTAATTATAATACAGAACTAAATTAAAATCTTTAATCGATAATTATTTTATTATTTTTAATTTAGCATTTTTCATAAAATAGTTGTAGTTCATGCATAACTCGACCATTGTAAAAAGTAGCAAAAAAAAAAAAAAAAAAAAAAAAACAGCATTAGAGTTGCCAGGAGATACTTCCGTTGGATTGCCATATTGACAATAACTCGGGGGCACACTAAAGTACAATTCAGCCTGATTTTACTTTTGAATGTATAATAAAATCTATTCATACTGGAAAAGGAAGTACTTTGGTTAAGAGCATTAGGTAATCGCTTGTATATTGGTTGACAATTTGTTTTTCTTCAAAACAAAATGTGGATGACTTTAGATCATCAGCCTTCAGATTATCAGGCTTTATTTTTTACTCCAGTACCTTCAAGATCGTGAAGGATCATGCGACATCGAAATTAAGACAGAAAAGGGAGCTGCCATGGACCACAAGATCCAGTTCGATACGAATCTCGTCAGAGATGGTACAACTCGCATTTCTAGACTCATGGAAAGTGAGTATATCTGTTTTCTGTAAACATTTCATGAAGATAATATTCTGACAAACTGTTTTGCTCTCTGAAAATTTGGCATCATCTACTTAAAAAGACACTGTAGCTGTGGAGGATGACTGGAAACACTTCATATATGATTTAATTTGTCGTATGAGATAATCAGAAAAATGAATTCAATTTATGCTAAATTGTGCATAGGTTACTTTGTTACAGCTTCACGCTGATAGATGGCGTATCTGTCGACTACAAAGTTTTTGTTAATTCTTTTTTGTATCTGAGCGTAGAGTATGTAAGAACGATATTGTGATCTATACGTGGCATCCAATAGTGAGTGGTGTTCTAATCTGTAGCAGTCTACCTGAAGAAGCACAAAAAATGTGTCCGAAAATAAAATGGTGTTCACCAAGCAGAACTGAGTTTTATTTGAAGAGAATTACATACTTAATAGACTTACAGGTACTTTATTACTTTCTCGTGCACGAAGTATAGAGGAAGTATCGTGCTCATCAAAAATTCAAACTCGAGATTTTGAAGAATCTTCACGTTATGGGCCTTCGAAAAACCAAGTTTTGGAAAATATCTGTTGGTCTGTAATAAATAACTCAAAACGGATAACTCTAGACGGATGAAATTTGGTATACGGTCCTTACACTCAATTTGTAGAGTTTATGAAATTTTCAGAAAAATCTGTTCAGAGGAAATCTGTCTGTTCGGTCATTCGAATGTAAGTTAACACGATAATTACAAAACGAAGAAAACAAGAGAAATGTAATTGGATACAGAGATTTAACATCTATAGTATAGACACCTATCAAATTTTGAGTCAAATCTAACAAGGGATTGACTGTTTGTCTGCTTGTACTTTCAGAAAAATATAAGCACGATAATTCAAAGAAGCAATGACTTAAATATATCAAATTGAGTATTGGATTTTGTGATTACATTCGCAGTTTTGTGTCAAATTTTTTGTTTCGATCGGTTGAAAAAAACGTGTCTAAAATACAAATTCGATTTTTGGATTTTATTAACACATGCCAGGGATTAATCGTGAAACGACTTGCCAAGGATCACACGATCATTTCAGAAAAATGCCAAATTCACGTCAAAGGTTAATATTTCGTAGCTATTGTACGCCAAGCCATTCAAGGCGTAGTTTGGGATAGCGCCTTTATTAGAAAGTATGCTAGAAAATTTTGGGAAAACCACTCCCACCCTCCCCCTTTATTTTCGCCTTTTTATATGCGAAATATACAAATAGAAGACATTGAAATCGTCAAAAAAAATTCAAATAGGAAATTTTGACGGCATTATGTATGTGTATGAACATTATAACTCAAATATGCTTTCAGCTAAATGGATTAAATTTGGTATATGATCTTCACACTAATTTTGTAGATTTCTATCTAATCTGTTATGAAATTCGGTTGCCCAAAATATCTTTGTTTGTACGAGTGAAAGTGTACGAAATAATTTCAAATTTGAAATGCTAGTCAAATATGGTATAGAATTTAATATCTAAAATATAAATTTGCAGGGATGTGAAATCACCATGTTGATGTTTTTTGGCCTGTACATTTATACTATATATATGTGTGTGTGTGTGTGTGTGTGTGTGTGTGTGTGTGTGTGTGTGTGTGTATACACACACTATACTATGCAGCACTAAACAGCCATGTGAGGACTGTGAAAATAAAACTCCGAGTATCGTGGCTTTCTCGGCCTTGATCAAGCTGTACATTTTTTATGAATGAGGGAAGAATATCACCTTTCTTAATGATCAAGAAAAGAAAATATCGGTAACAACCATTTACGATGTTTTAACATGGATGCTTTCTTATTTGTGTATTATTTTTAATAAATTTTAGTAAATAAAGGTTATTTTACTGATGCAAATGTTACAAATGATTGGATGAGGATGAACAATATTTTATCACCATAGGTGAATCAAGAACTATTACATATCAATCAACATCTTTAGAAAACGCTAAAGTTTATTTTAAATAGTGTAAAGATATGTTGTTGCATTTCATCCAATAACTATCTGCTCTTTTGTACATCCTCAATAGTTAACTAGCTCAATAGATGGTGCTGAGATCCTTCAGTTATTTCTTATGATGACGATGCACTTTGACCAAGCGTGGTAGGAGTATTCAGCTTTAAACGCGGGGAGATTAAATTTAGTTTAACGTTGTGCGTCTGCACTGATAGGTTGATTTTCTTCAAGAAGTTTTTTGGAGTTTTACATTTAACTAGTATGTGATTTGCTTTCATATTTTAATGACGTTCTTTTTTTTTCATTTTTTTTTTTGGTTTTATGATTAAATGGTCTTTTTGTAGTTTGTTTTTATTCAATTTTGCTGTAGTCTTGCTTAGATTTAAATAAATGTGAAATAATATTTTGCTTGTTATTGTGTAAGTTATTGTCTGTGTTTTGTGATACTAATTCTTATCACCAAAACCTCATTTTCCTGGGATTTTCGGGTCACGAGTGGTCAATATTTTCGACAAAAGTCAGATCCCTCACGGGAAAATAACCCTGGTTTGAATTCCTGCCTGAGGGTCATCCTCGAAAAAGTCTTCGAGTTGGATCCGTCTTTTCTTTCTCTTTTGCATTTAAACTTAATATTTATTTCTATTTTGGGTAAGCAATAATTTATCCCCATTAGTGAATCAAGAACTATTACACGATATCAATCAACATCTTTAGAAAACTCAAAATTTTAATTTAAATGTTGTAAAGATATGTTGTTGCATTTCATCCAATAACTCTGTTCTTTTGTACATCATTAAGAAACTTTTACGAAAATTTTTTCAACAAGCAGCCAAAGTCAACTAGTGTAGTGTCTCGGTTTGGGGTTTCACCGAAGGGGAGGGGGACACCTCAGTTATGTAGATGAGAAACTTCTGATATGGTGGTTGATTCTCGCCATCTTGGTGGGTATAATAATGGTGTCGACGTGCCTCTTAAGCCCTTTCCCAACGGCCTGTGCTTGTCTTCAGAGGAGCACACTTTCCTCTCTTTTCCCTCTCTTGTGTTTTTTCGGGGTTCTTTGATGTCTGTTGAGTTTACCGAAAAATTGCGGGAAACTCCAGATCACGTCCACAGGTGGGGTTGTTCCAACTATGGGTCAGTTGGAAGATTTATGACTATATCCGTAAAGGCCACAGATCGTTGAAATGGGAGAGGTTGTGCATGGCTGACGATGGCCTTTAGGACTCAACCATAGTTCCCGCAAAAATTATCGTGGTAATCCGGTCTTTAGTTTAATACCCCCTGTATAATATCTTGGGGGGGGATTGGTGTAGCTAATTTCGAACTAAGAGGGACGAAACTTCAAAATTTCTCATTTTCAACCCTAATTTAATTTCCTCCGTGCACGCATGCTTTGCTTTATTCCTGAAATAATTTAATGCATATATTTTTGTTGAGGAGACTTAATTTTATCTTATTCAGATTATTATAAGCTGGAGGATGTACAATCGTGTGAAAACATAGATGACAATCCTTTGAATAACTGCAAGCCTTATGATTGCGAAATTCGATATGACGGAACCCGAAACTACGTTGACCCCGAGAGCAAGAAATGCAAAGTTCTTCCAAAATGCTTGCCAGGGTCCAAAGAAGAAGAAACATCGGGATTGGTGAGTACATTTTCTCATCGACCCTTCTTCATTGACAAAACAAATCGAAGGAAGATTTCCAAGTTTAAGAACAAATATCTGGAAGACCGAGCTTCACTTGACAGTTTTTTGTTTGTTTGTTTGTTTAATTATTTTTGTAAAATCGTTTTTTAGAGAAAATATTTCGATACGAATCAAATACTGACTACATATGAATATTTTTCAATCTTACCTATATATGGCCATTTAAATAAAAAAAAATCTCGAATTCTCTTATTTAACATATTATTCCAATTGCTTAACACAATAATTGTACTTTTGCTATTGAATGTGAGCCGAACGTATTTGCATTCGGAAAATGTCATATAGTGCCATCTCACAAAATTATGAGGCATCAGTAAATTAAAATCCTATGGCAACAATCCAAGTACCACAAAAATTTACGAGATGGTATTCTGTGACATTGTCAGCATGACAGCAGATATAAAAAGGTCCTAATAGTTAGATATAAAAGAAAATGTTCTTCTTTGTGTAAAATCACGTTTTTTCAGGAAAGTGACTTACATAGATTAACTTAAAAAGCGAAACCTTATCTAAATATAGAATTTTATCCCAATCGTTGGAGTTGTTTCTGTGATACACGAAATAAATTTATATATATATATATATATATATATATATATATATATATATATATATATA
>JAPMOR010085630.1:173291-185948 GCA_026543865.1 Argiope aurantia | reverse complement strand
ATATATATATATATATATATATATATATATATATATATATATATATACAAGAATCGCTCGTTTAAAGTTATAAGATATGCAACGTGTCACTCTAACGAAATGTCAAATTGATTTTTGAAAAATGGATTTAGAAAACTGGTGTATATGAAATTTGAAATCATTTTACTATTCTTTGTTCATCTATATTTATCCTCATGTTAGTGTGATACTGAAGTTTAAAGAAAGGTTGAAAGATCAGAGATCAATATCATCATCAGATCACGGTTCAGAACTACGACATCCATCCCAAAATAATCCTAGTGTTGCTTCAAAACCGGACATTAATATAACTAAACTAAACTAAATTAAACCAAACTTCACCGTCTATACTAAACAATTCTAAAAGATAAATTAAGACTTTTCTTTTCGAATAGTAAATCTCCGAACTCGAAACTGCGATATTTCCTTGTCATTAAGATGATATCCAATATAATGTTTGGTTGATTGTATAACCTGACCGACACAAAACGTACGAAGCATTAAGTGAAAAGAAAATATTTATATAATTGGTGGACTGAGATAAAAATTTGCAATTAAAATTGCAATCACATGGATAAAAATTGCAAATTTGCAAATATAAAATACTTGTACAACCTGGTTAAAAAATACTTCAAACAAAATTTAATTAGATTGATTTGTATACTAAAATAGTAGAAGATTAATAGATTTTAATAGGAGATTGATTTGTAGTACTAAAATAGTAGAAAGCTACTAAAAATATAGAAATATATGATATTGTTGAATAGGAATTTTTTGATTAAATAGGAAGTGAAATCAAAATAGTTAAAATTTGCATTAAAATATTAAATAGAATGAATAATTTACTATATTGTCATGAATTCGGGGTTCTCTCGATTTGTTAGTCGATGCAGAAACATAATAAACAACCTTTAGTAACAAACGACGACTTATATTAACACCAAGATAAGAACACGCAGACAACAAATGCACAACCGAGACATACACAAGCAACAAACTACAACAAATAGTAGCCCAACTAGTAATAATAACAATCACAGCATACAAAGCGGCCAGACGGAATTCAACAAGAGGAGGGTTTCTTCATAGCTACTCTCTACGGTCTTTCCGAACGCCTGCAATTCTACACTGTCTGCTCGCTTTAGTTGTATACAACTGCCGACTCACTACTACACGACTGACTACTCCTCACACGACTCGATACCGCTTCTACAATAAATTCCAGGACTCGGCACACACCTTCAATTTAGCAAACGCTGGAGTTCCACACAGAACTTGTGCTTCTTTGGACTGATTCGCCGTTAACTCGTTATGCGACTCTATACCTTCAGGCGACTCTTTCCACGATTGTTTTCAGCTTAGACTGAATACATCGGTTCCTATTGCCTCTATCGCCAAAATTCTAGAAGATTCTAGTATTATCTATTTTGTCGATAAGTCGCCAAATGGTTGCCAAGTTTGTCGCCAATCCCTGAGACGACTGATTCTTCATCCGATCAGCATCCTACAGAGCTAATCGTAAAACGGTTTTTCCAGTAATTGAACTAACTGTGCTAGGAAACAACATTGCAGATTTATAATAGTATGGATTTTTTTAATAAAATAGTTGAGAAGACAAACTAAGAAACATATCATTGTTTGGCAAGCAGTGAAACCAATTCCGGTTTGTTTCGCAGTCTCTGATAAATATTTCTGTTTTTATTTATTTATTTATTTTTGCGTATAATATAACCAGAATACAATTTCTCCAAAACACCTTTGCCTTTCAACTTTAGAATTTTTTGATCGATATTTTGGATGCAAAGTTGACAAATAGAGCCAAATATTTTTATAACAAGGTGATTTATCTATACATAGTATAAAATGAAGTCTCCTGAAGGCATCTGTATGTTTGAAAGAGAACATCTCGGGAAATACTTAACTGATATTGGAGATATTTGTACCATTTTGTAGGGCATATATTTCGGGAAGGTTTAGTATATTAAAGTCATATCAAAATAAAAAAGGAGTTTTATAATGGCGATTTTAATTATTTTCCTGTAATGATTCGCGCATGTGTAAAAAACAGCAGTATATGTGCTTTGCTCTTATCCTCGCATGTGCGAAAATCTCAAACTACGCATGCGCAAATAGCAAGAGCTGTTGTATGCATATGCGATACATTTCTTTGTTTACTTCTGATTTTAAACAGCGATTCAAAACTTATTATGCCCCCCCCCCAAAAAAAAGGAAATCCAACCTTGGCTGGAACTTATTAAATGCCAAAACGCTTCATTTATTACGCTCTAATGAAAATGCAGAGGAAAGAAACGTTCTATTAGCGAATATCAGAGAAAGAATGTCCAAACTTAGGGGAGGAGTGTCTTCTGTTGAGAGAAGTAACCGTCTCTCTTTAAATCGCATTGCAATTGAATTACAGAGACAGAATGAATCTCATGAGGAGCGAAGTGATCGCCTAGCCAATATAGTTTACAAAGAAATATTATGAACGCAAGCAGGATTTTATTTTCATATCAGATTATACGGAGTTGATAACACGTGTGGAACAGTGGGTACAACGACTTATTTGTATATTTTTAAATTTTAAAACAGCTTTTATATTGTATACTTTTAGTGAATTGTTTTATCTACGAACATATCATATTTTTTACTTTTTCAACAATCTAAATATTTCTGATTTTGTGCTATAAAAATTATTTTGTAGTTATTTTTGATGATTTCTAAATATTTTTTTTACGTTTGTCTGATGTTGCGTGACATGCCCATGTCATATCGGATGGAGGCTAGACTTAAGTTTTAAACTAATTTTTCCTCTTGAATGTTATGACATAGGCAACATTGTACGGGGACTGATAGTTATTCATAAACTGTATACTCTGATAGTACAATGAAATTAAATATGATAAAAGTAAAAAGTAAGCACATTGCACCTAGAAATGTTGGGATGCAGTAAATTAACTGTTAATCCATATAAGTCGTGAGACACGAATGGCTGCGGTTTTTTCGTGGTTTCCAGAATAGATCTCTTGTGGTTAAAGGGAGGGGGGTGTTAATCTAACTAAATTAAATGTCACTCAGCTGGAAAATTAAGGCTTTTACATCAATTTTGAAAATTTTGCAAAAAGCAAAACAATTTTGATGTTAATGCTTCGAAAGATTTAAATGAGAATTATCTGATTTAATCATTAATAAAAACCTTTTCGAAATAAGCTATATAAAAATAAATAACTCAAAAAATTCATTTAAGTTTTTTTAATGCATTTTTATAAGATTTCTAAGATTACTTAAGAAATATAGCAAGTCACAAACCATCATACTTTTAAAACTAGGTGAATTATTATTTACTAGCAGCCTTTGACGACTTTTTATTTATTTTCCGGTATTAATGATTGCTAAAAATTTAAATACTTTCCTCAGCAAAAATATTTTTTAACAAAATTTGACACTTATATTATTTCAAATTGCCATTGTAATATTTTTGGAAGTTATCGCTAAAAATCGCCCCAAATTTCTTTTCATTTTTAATTAATTAAAATTTTAATTTTAATTAATTAAAGGTGCAGATTTCAGTCTTCTAAAGCATATATGCACTAAGTTTTGTAGCTCTAGGTCATGTGATCTGACTTGTAGAATGTCACACACAAACACTAATCTTTATTATTAGTAGAAATGCACAACACTTAATGGTATAGTGAAATTTACCTTTATAAAGGGAATAGATAAATACACTAGCCTTAGAAATTACAAGATAGAACAGAAAATAGAATAACTTCTAATCAGCATAAACCGTGAGAAAGTAGGGGCGAATGGAGGTCTAGTGGCTTTCAAAATAAATTTCATGCAGCTTAAAAATGCGACAGAGTACCAGTTGCATTACTTTATCTTCTCTTTTGGATAATAGATGGCGATACCTAATTAGGTACGCATCTCATAGTGCTCTGCGATTATTATAAAAATGCGATGAGATGCTGCTCTGTTAAGGATGTCTTGCCTTGTCTTGTCTTTCGTGTTTGTGTTTGTTTTGTGTGAAATGTGATCATTAAACATACGTCCTGTTGCTTCCACTGCGTGGATCATAATGATCTGCATTCTACCACACCTTTAATTTAATGTTGCTGAAAAGTTAAAGCTTTTAACATAAGCCGATCTTGAATGCATCTATGTAAGGAATATATTGAAAACATTTGGTGCGTTAGTAGAATTACTCTCAAAATATGCTTTAAAATCATAAATGTAATTCATGTAATATTTTCTTCAGATTCATTTTTGTTTCGATTACTTTCAGCATATAGTGAATCATCTACCCGATAGCATGGTTAGAAAGAGAAAGAAGCGGGGAAAAAAAATAAAGACATCATCTTCTAAGCTCTTTTCTTAATCCTTCTTTCACTAGTTCCGAAACGAAATAATGCGTCCTCTTTTTCTTTTTGGGGAAGGGGCGGAGAGAATGTTGCTGCCGGGGCTCTAATCTCCCTCCAATTACGCCCCGGAGGAGCGGCCATTAGAACAAGACATCAACGAGGGATGTCCGGCAAATGAAGCGACGTTGTTTGCCGGATGCTGTTCGAAAAAGTTCCGGTTTCTCTGGATGTTCTTTAAGGTCCGTTTTCCTGCTGGAAAAGCAATATGCAAGCTTTTTTTCCCAATATAAGTTGAATTTAATTATTGTCAATAGGGTTGCGCTGATTTTAAATCAGAATTTGAAAGTTTTTTAATCAAGTTTTCTGAAATGTAAGTCGTAATTATTAATGCTAACTAATAATAATAGCAAATGAGCCAAAGTAAAAAATCTCAAAATTTTCAACTTTCCGAACTTGTCATATTGCCTTTCAAAACAAATTTTCAGATCACAATTTTTTCGACAAATTTATTTGTTATATTTAAATAAAGAAATGATAAACAAAATAATATATAATAAGTAGTAAATAATAAATTCCTTTAAAGCAGTTATTGAGTATATTTTAATGGAATAATTCAAATAAGAATTTTTTTTTCTTTTGTGGTAGAATTAAAAGAAAATATAAATTTTTGCGGTTAGTTTACCATTACAAATTCATTATTTGAGAAAATAAAAAGAGGTTGGACAAATTTGATAATAATAGAAATATACATCATCCAGTTTCACTTTTCACATCATTTCTATTCAATTTAAAACAATTATGCAATATAGTAGTACTTCTTGTAAACCGAAAATTTTGCTTATAATATAACGCCGGGTTTACACTCAGCTAGTTATCAGACGGCCAGTAGGCAGCGCCTGCGCAGATAGAGAATGATTTATGTTTTTCACAAGTTCATAAAATAGATTCAGGCATTTCCTGCTTGGCTATAAATTGCAATTTTGGCGTCTCTGAATTTTTCTTTTTCATTGCTATCGTATTAAAATGATGGATATTTACACAAAAATCGCGGTAAAATAAAAATAAAAAAAGTTCAACATACCTAAATTTTGAAAACTATAGAAAAGAAATGGCAAATAAAATGAAAAAATAAAAACACAATCTCGCATCAGATAAAACAAAGATAAAAAAAGATGTTGAAATTAATCTATGATAAGTGCTCAATTTTTTCACACACACAAACACACACAAAAACCGCCAAATTCTACAAACGTATGAGTAATAAGAAAAAAATGCAATACAGCGGCTTGTAGTTGTCCCGTTGGAACAATTACTTGCCATCGACCAAACAGTATTTTTCACCCTTTCTACGCATGCGCTGCCTATTGCTCGTCTTATAACTGGCCGAGTGTAAACCCGGCACAACATTAGGTGTGATAGAGTTAATTCACATGATATAACTGTCTCATAAATAACATAACTGCTCATGTCATTTAAACCTTAGAAGCCTGATTTTTGAAATGAAAAAATGGCAATGTATTCATTACCGCAGCCAGAAAAAGGGAGAAATAATTAAAAAAATCACAATACACATTTTATATAATTATTTCGAAAAAAAAGCAGGTATTAATTCTTCAAGCAAAACAGGCCCTTGTTAAAAATATAATTATATTAAAATAAAGATAGTAACCTACTTCAAATGTATTTTTCTTTTTTCGGAAAAATGAAATGCGCCAAAGATTTATTTTGCTAAACTTGGAAATAAATATTGTCAAATTATTTGAGCAATTTTGGCAGCTGACTTTTATTTTTTTAACTTTTGTTCAAAAGAACATTATGCAATGGTAACATACGTATAGCCAAATATTAAAAACAAACCAATTGCAAGTGCATAGTTCGATTCAAAAGTCCAGTATCAAATTTGAAACTTAGGGCAATTAAAGGTTAATATAAAACAACACATTCTATTCTGTTATGCGTTAACCCGTCCTTTTGATTCTACCTCAGATTCAATGGATTCTAGCATTAAATTAGCATAGACCATTTCCAAAGTCCATGTATTGATTCATTATATTCAAACACTATTTCCAATGTAATTTTGCTTGCTTCTTGTTGCATGATTATGCCTAACCTGAGAAGTGACAAATTTATCTCACAAATTGCATCTACTGGTTTCTTAGAAATTCAAAAAATGAATATCAGTTCAGATGTGAATGCCTAATTCATAAGAAAATTGTGGAAAAAGTTGTTCAGATTTATTCTACAATTTTTTCCAAAGAAGTCTCAAAAATAAAATGCATTTTCGGTTTACGATGGTGCAACGTTACTCTTAATATAGAACTTTTAAATTTATATATAAAAAAAAAGTATCAAGACGGTTGTAGACAGTAAGGTGGCAATCGGAAAGGCTTAATTTTAAGATGAATTTAGATTTTTCTCTTAAAGACAGTACTTTTATTTTTAAATATTTAGAATTTTTTATGCATTTTTTCTCTGAAAATATTATTGTATTTATAAATATGAGAGAAAGTCAAACGTAATTCATCGCTAAAAATTCAATTATTCCTCAAGACATGTTAACAAAGGTAAGCATAATCGTATTTCAGCGGGTAGAGTTAGTTTATTTTTTAATATATCACCACGCATTATCTTATTGGAGTGAAAAAAAGGAAAAAAAAGTATTTATTTTTTAATCACATTTAAGAAATATCTGTGCAAATTTTCCAAAAATTCGTATTTTATTTGCCAACATCTTTTGCTGTTTCGAAACCAAATATAATCTTTTGATAGATGAAATTTCTTTTCAAACAAAAATATTGCTGCTAATTCGGTTTACTAATTCTGTGATTAACAGAAGTACTACTGCACAAATTACTGCATTTGACAGAATGTAATTAATTTCATAAAAAGTAAGTTTTTACATATTCGTATGTGAAGTAAATATAGAAAAAATCCTATAATCGTCAAAAGATTCGAATTCGAGATTTTGATGAATGTCCATATTTCGAACTCCCAGAGTCTGAAAACAACACATTTTAGGGAATATGTCTATCTGTAAAATCGATAAAAGCACTTTGAGCTAGTTAGATGAAATTTAGTATATGAATTTAATATCAAATTTGCAGATTTCTATTAAATTCAAAAAATTTCTATCAAGTTTCAAAATTCCTATCAGTCAAAGGAAGTCTCTCTAACCGACTAAAAGTGAGTACTATAACAACAAAACGCAAATATTTGATAGATAAAATTTGGTACTCAGATTTAGCATTTAAAATGTAGGACCATATCAAATTTGAAACCAAATCCATCAAAGAATTAGCCATACATTGGTCTTTGCTTTTGTCTGCATGTAAAAGCAATAACTTAAATAAATGAAATTTGATGCGTAATCTTTTCATTCTAGTTGTGTGTCACATTTTGATTTCAATCGACTGAAGGAAAAGTGTTCAAAATACATATCTGATTTCCTGGCACCTTTTGTATTAACTACATGCCAACGAAAAATTGCACTCTAGATTTAGTAAAAACAGTCATGTACTCATGTCAAAGATCAATATTTTGTAACTATTTTTCGCCAAGATCTTACAATTAAAACATAAGTACCGGCTTTCTTGGCTATATTATGAAGCATTCAACTCGGATGTGTGGAACTCTGAATATAAACATTTCAGCATTTGTGGCTTCCAGGTTCTTCCCAAAATTCACAGTTTTATGCAGAAAGGGGGTGGGGGATAGCACATTTATTAGATAATACCTGAGAAAGTTTTGGAAGACCACATCTCGCCGGTTTCTATACCAAATTATCCTTAGTGACTTCTGACTTGCCTTCTAATTTTTTAACTGTCGCTTCAACATAAAATATATCAGATAACTTCTTAAAACTTTTTTTTCTCTTTTCTACCGTCATTCTTCTTCATTTTGCTGCAATTTCTTCTTCCCTTTCCACCTCGATTGATTATACCCGCTCAATTCATCACCGGCTTTACCTGGCGCGTGATTTCCGGTCGCTGTAATTGAAGGTGATCCTGATAGACCGGCTTATATTTCAATCATCATCCATCAACCCGAGATACATTTTCACTGTTTGGAAACTTGCAGTTGTTCAACATTAAAAAGTTCTTCGCAACTGTTTTGCTTGAAGCAAGAGGACGGTTCATCTTTTTGCTGTAGCAGACTGCGAATTGCTGGAAAAAACGATGATATAGCAAATGTTAACCAGCCTTTTGGTTGATACATTAATCGATTTGCATCATAGAATATTGTCGAAAGTCGGCCAGCCATTCGATCATCACGGAATTGCTGTGTATAAAATTTTAATAAGATAACAAAGATAATTTTTGTCTTCTATATATTTATTTTTACTCATTATCTGGAGTAAAATCTAGGCATCAGTAGTAAAGGACGCAGTTAATATGGAAAACTCAGTATGCAAGAAATGCACCTTTCAGCCAATAATGTATACAATGATTAAAAAAACTTACAGCAGACACCAAAACAAGAAATTTTTTTAGTTGTTTAGTTGACCAAACTAAAATGACTAGATGTCCCAACTTAGCCGGCATAGTCCCAAATTATGATTTTTTTTTTTTGTCCGGGATTGAAGAAATACATTGAATTTCAATTAAAACTTCCAAAGTTTTCAGCATAATAAGTAAAAATATTATTAGAAACGATCAACAAAATACAATTTTTAATTAACAAGTGTGGTCTCCCCAAAACTTTCTCACATATTCTCTAATAGACTTGTCATGGCAGAGAACGCCT
Source organism: Argiope aurantia (assembly GCA_026543865.1). Lineage (NCBI taxonomy): Eukaryota > Metazoa > Arthropoda > Arachnida > Araneae > Araneidae > Argiope > Argiope aurantia. The sequence goes on along the minus strand of JAPMOR010085630.1, from coordinate 176,826 downwards.
TACAGGGCATAGATGTACAATAATTACGAAATATTAACTTTTTGTGCGAATTTAGCATTTTTATTGAGTTTATCGAGCCATCCTTGGCGATAAATCCCACGCATGCACCAATAGTATCCAAAAATCGAATTTGTGTTTTAGAAACTTTCCACTCAATCAACTGAAACAAAAATGTGGCACAGAACTACATTTGTAGTCACAAAATCCTAAATTAAAATTGATATATTTAAGGAAATCCGTTTCTGAGTTATCGCGATTATATGTTTTTGAAAGTAGAAAACAACAGACGGCCAACCCCTTATTGGATTTGACTCAAATTTTGACAGGTTTCTTCGCTATAGATGTTGAGCCTATGTATCAAATTTTATATATCCAGCTCTCTTCGCTTAGTAATTACTGTACAAACTTATATTATCGTGCAATTATCGTGTTAACTTATATTCGAACATCAGGACAGACAGACTTCCTCTGAACAGAGTTTACTCAAAATTGGACAGAAATCGGCAAATTTGACGTAAAGACCGTATAACAAATTTCAATCGTCTATATCAAAGTCTTTTTCAGTTATCTTTGTTACAAGCAGACATACAGACAGAAGGAAGGAAGGATATTTTCCAAAATTATGTTTTTCGAACTCATGGAAGTCTAAAACATGGAGATTCGTCAAAATTTCAAATTCGAATTCTAAGACGATTCTATACTTTCTCTATACTACGTATAAGAAAAGTAAAGAATACAATATAATTTCTCTTTCTTATACGTTTAGAATATGATAGTTTTAATTTGGTTGTAGAAAAAACCTCGATATTGTTCTAAACTAATACTTACTAATCCGAATACTTGATTTTTTTTGCTTGTAGAAGCGGCCTGAATGGGTAAAAAAGTGTTCTGAATTTGAACTCTAAATCTCAAATTGCTAAGTTTTTACCTTGCAGTACATTTTAGAAGTAATAATCAGCTTTAACTTTATGACAGTTTCTATAGAATGATCTGTGCCGACCCTTACCATCCATTGAATGTTCGTCTGTATATAGTTAATGCGTACGAATGAATCGAAAAAAATAAATATAAAATTTATAGTAACGCATTTATGATTTTTATGTCTTGCTATTGTTTCTTGTATTTTCAATGATTTCTCTTATTTTCAATGATTAATTAATTAAGGTCTTGCTTAGTTTTTGCTTTTTAATTTATGAGCAAATTTGCGCAATTTTGCCTTGAAATAATGAATTTATGCAAAATCAAAAACAAATAACATAAAAAAACGCAGTTAAAACGAAATAATATGCATATATGATTGATTTAGCGCCAATGACATCGCTTGCTAAATTTCAGACGATAAAATTTGAATTAAATATTTAGAAATGGGGACTCGCTATAAAAAATTGAGAAACACATTTAAATTAAAAAGTTTTTAGCAAACAACGCCATAAGAAATGAATTTATATGGAAATAATTTTAATAAAAATTGTTTCTTAATTTAACTTATCCTTACTAGTGAAAAATTTTCTTCTGGGAATTTTTTGAAATCAAAAAACAATTAAGAGTTAAAAATGATGAAAAAAAAAAGATTCCTTGCTTTTAATTAGAGAGTCATATTTGAGTAGTTACCTCAAAAAATATGAAATATATAACATAATTAGAATGTCTAATGCAGAAATTTTAGTTTTAGTTCAGAAAAAGTGATTAAAATGTTTTAAAAATTTATCACAGTTTGATAATTTACGCCAGGGATGTGAAACAAACTTTTTCAAAACAAGAATTATTCTCTTCAATGGCATGCAGTCTCCCTTTTTCCAATCATTAGAAACGATACTACAGGCAAATTCAATAAAAAAAATCATCCAAAACAACACAAAACAATGAATAAAAATTTGTTTATATTACATTTCAAAATTTAGACTTCGAAGTTGAATTATCTCTACGATTATCTGTGTGTCATCTTTCATAATTTTAAGATTTGTTTGTGAACCACAAACTCTCGTACACCCATACAAACGCTTTCGTTAATGAGTATAGTGTTTGTTAATTAGATTTTGTCCGATATTCTAATCAGCCAGCGTCTTGTATTGCGCACCTTAATCATAAAGCATATCGGATTGAAATTCATCAAATCTGATAGCATTAGAATAATGCTTATTATGAAAGCAAGTGAAGACTCATAATTCTGAATCTGATCAGAAGACGATCTCCAACTCTACAAACACATTAATGAGAAGGACAATTGCAACAAAGATTCATTCAGTTTGATCGAAATCCTTCGATATTGAAGCCGAAATTCTGCTTTACCAAACTATCAACATCCATATTCAAGAGACAAAAATGAAAGAAAAGGAAAAAAAAGTTTCTTAAAAAAAATAAAAAGTTATAGATGCAAATAAAATAATAGAAATAAATTTATTAACAGCATTTTTTTAAAACATGCTTTTACAGTGAACATAATTTGTTAGTGATTTTAATTATTTTTACTTTTTTATCTTTAATTTAGTTCGTTGCTATTAATATTATAGCATCTTTAAATCTATTTTTGCAGATTCATTAACACGCAGTGCTGTTCATACGGATTCAAAATTTAATAAAATTTATTAATCAAATGACAATTAAGTTCTGAAAAATAAATGGAATGAGTTTTAATTGTAATATCAAGACTTCAAAGCTTTAGATAAAAAAGAAAGAAGAAAAAATCAAATTACAAAATTTACAAACATAAAACAAGTTAAACTAAATTAGCAAAAGAGCTCTCTTCAAAACTTGCACCCATATTTTCAAATAAATGCGCTTTTGAATTATTAATCTTAAACCATTGGGGACAATAGTTTGCGATCTTAGGATCTTAGGCATTGCTGGAAGCGGTTAATACAAAAGTTTCAAAGTACCGAATGTAAAATTTGTATTTTGGACAATTTTTTTCGACCGATTGAAAATGAAATTTGACACAAAGAAAGCTCAAATCAACAGATGTTCAATCCCTTGATGGATTTGCTTCCAAATTTGATATGTATCTTTTCCTCGGATGTTAAATCTGCGAACCACCTTTCCCTTGTGTGTGCATCTCTATCTCTATCTATATCTATACTTATAAATAAAGCTCAATGTGTGTGTGTGTGTGTGCTATCGCTCTACAGTCCAGGTCATTTGACCTACAGCTACCAAATTTGGTACATGTATACCTTAGAGGTCGGGAATGTGCACCTGTGGTCTCTTTTTTTGAATTTTTAATTAGAATTTTAATTATTTATTAAAAACTAATTTTTCAGCCGAAAAATCTTCCATTTTTCCCCACCGCCAAATAAGTAAGGCTTCAGTTTTTTTTTTTTTTTTTTTTTTTCCCAACAGTAATGAGGCTAGGGTTAACATTTTTCGGCCGATTATTTCAAACGATTCTGTTTATTTTCTAAATGTTTTATGCATTTAAAATTAAACATTGTTAATTAATCCATCTTTCATATTCATTCTGAAGTACTTTTGAATTAAAATAACACAGAATAAAGGAAATTAAAAATTTCTAATCTGCATAGCGTTACCCCAACTGGCG
>JAPMOR010085630.1:149446-173281 GCA_026543865.1 Argiope aurantia | reverse complement strand
TGTTTCTTGAAAGTAGAATTAATGATGTCACTTATCTCTCAACTGCCTTTATATGCAATGCCTTTTTAGATATTCAGGGAACTGAAATATAACTCTTTAATTTTATTTTCTAATAGGCTGAATAAAAGTAGAAATATAAATCTCATCCTTGAATAGGATTTACAATTCATGTAAAGAATGCGAAATGAAAAATCTAAAATCCAAATAGCTTTCCTTGCCAGTAGCTGAAGTTAAAGTACCATATTAGCCTTAAATCTAATTTAAGCATTTTAAGCTATATATAAAAAAACACCAACAATAAAATCAAGGTTTAGATACAATAAGATCAGTATTTAGAATCCTACATAGAAAAATGATTTCATTTTTGTGTATATATATTTCTCCGCAAGTGTAGATGGCAAATATTAACAGACAAAATTGAAACAAGAAAGTAAATCCCATTGGCTGGAGAAGGTTATGATATTTATGTTGTATGAACTATTTTTTGTTACTGTGTTTGTATTACATTTTAAAAGATCTTATACCTTGAAAGATATGGATCCTCAACAAGAACTACCAGAAAAGAAATATCTGGCCCTATCTCTTTTTTACGATGAAGGAAACCTCAAGTTGGAAGCCAAAGGAAAAAAATCACAGTCTTGTATCATAAATGATGTAGCATGTGTTTATAAAACAAAAATGACTTTAAAATTGGAAGAAAAACTATAAGCAATGGACTATTTCTCGAGCACAATTTCTTATAAAGTGATAAAAATTGGATTTTATTTGAAAGTTTTGCATTATAAAGTAGATAAGGTTCTATTTTTAAAAGTTTTTTTTTTGTTTTGAATGCAATGAGATGATAGTATATAACATGATTCCTAAGTATCTGGCCATCCAACTACCTGTGGAATGCCCTGCTCGTACTTTTTCTCCGGCCCCCGTGTGTCGTTTGCACCCAGGCGGAGAAGGAGGAGCCCGCAGCGGAAAATGTCTCTGTCCAGCTCAGCCTAATGCCCCATTTTCGTGCAGACCCCAGGGACCGCTATCGCAGTGACCCATCATTACGGCCTTACCGGCATTGATTTCTGCTGGTCCTTCCGTTCCGGTAGCCCCTTGCACTGCCCGCCCACGCACCCCTCTCCTCCGCCTTTTATTTGCCTGATGATTGAAGAAATAGTTTCTTCGGTGAAGAGAAAATGGTAGAATGAAAGAAATGGTCCCAAATCAAAAACAGTAGTTCCGCTACAAGATGGTGTCGCATATTGGTGATTGTGATTGGTGATGGATCATTGAATTACATGGATTAATACAGGACATAGTCAATAATTTTAGAGATCAAACAAATATTTTTCAATGATGGTATTAAATTTTGAGTTTTTAAGTTTATTCCTCTCGATAGATCTGGGAAACATTTTAAGCTCGAAAATGACAGATTTCATCAGGGGAGGGGAATTCATTTTTTAAACTCACTTGAGTGTAACAAAATTAAATTTTTATCAGAGAAAAAAATAATTGCTATTAACCCTAGAAAGCATGACATTTCATTTTTTTTTTACAAAAAAAAAAATGCCTGTTTTGAATAACTGAGTATGATTCAAGAAAAATATTTAAAATGTTTTTTAATTATTTTTACACGAATTTAAAGTGCCAAATAGCTACATTATGAATTAGACAATATCTCAGTGGCACAAATCATATCATAACAATTCTGCAATAAAGATAAAAAGTCCCTGTTTTTTTACCAATATATATATTTTTTTTTCAATGCAAAGAAAAAATATTTTAATAGTATATTTAATGGTAGAACTATTTGAACAACACCCATCTTGGTATATATTTTTTCAAGCTTTCAGATTAAATCTTATTTCATTACCACTATTGTCATATATCAGTCTTTTCTACAGATATTTATCAAAAAGCATTTTGAAAAAGAATTCCTGGTCTCTCAATTTCCTCTCTGGAACAGCAATATATTCATAAATGGAATGGAAATAACTCCATGACAAGCTCAATGGAAATTCCAATGAAGCTCATAAATAAAAACTTGTATCCAAATGACTACACGCTACACTGTAAGGTTAAACTAAGTTGGCACAAACTTAAAATCTGAACTATAAAGATTCATCTCGATATATCTGGATGTTTTAAGCATCAAAAGAATGGCGGTGGGGAAAATGGAGAATAATTACCTAGAGGAGCTTTTTGACCAACTAAACTAAATTTTCGCCATAGAAAAGAACAACTTATGGATAAAATAAAATCTGAATTTTTAAATTTTCTGTACAGCATTTTGAGTTAAAAAAATAATTTTGGAACTTTTATGACGAATTAAACTAACTTTTGGTCGGAGAAAAAATTATTGGAGTCCATCCATCTGGTAAATAGTATTTTTGAATTTCATGTTCATATACAACGCACATACAGCATAATTCTCAGTTTAATTTTTTCTTTAGTTTTATTATTCTTAATTTTTAACAATACGAGAGTTGTTTTTGGATGAACCTCGTGATTTTCAACTGTAATCCTAGCAATAAGACTACAGCACTTGCGTTGACGAGGACACGACGAATGTATGGCAGAATCGGAATTTGAACTGATACTCATTCATTGCCAAAACTGAAATTTCGTTACTAGGTTACTGCTGCTTTTGTATTTAAAAAACGATATTTTTTATGAATTCAAGGATGTAATAATTTAGAAAAAGCAATAAATTTTAGATTGTTTTTTCAATAACTGTAGCATGTTCTCATATACAAGAAAATATAAAAATAATATGAATGCTTTGCAAGTAAGGAATTTAGTTTAATCTTTTTAACTGCTTATTTAACTGCTTTAACTGCTTATTTATTTTTTCATTTTCCAGGCGTACCTTTTGGAGACGAATACATGCCTCAAACTCATTGAAACGATGGGAGAAAAGGATTTTGAAGAATTCAAAGAAGGAAAACCCAGCGTTAGAGGTCTCACGCACGCTCACAGTTATCCAATAGTAAGACATTCGAATACAATCTCTTGGGGGTAAAATAGAATAAAACTCGTAGATTCTACCATACAAAAAATATTGTTAGAATTTTAATTCCGAGACAATATATGTTATTTCAAGGGGAAAAAATGCTACAAAATTGAATCATATCTCTTTTAGGATTTTGCTGCGCTTTGCTTTCTGCTCTTTGCGTACACTCTAATAAAGGTGTTATGTTTCCAGAATATTCGGTCTCTGAGTTATGAGTCTTGAACAAGGTTGTGAACGTCATGAGTGCTCACATTTTTATTTTTAAAGTCTCACACATATGAGTTATGTGATTTGTAGTAGGGTAAAGAAAACCTAATATGTATTATTGACACTTTTTTGATCAACTGAAACTAAAATCCGACACAAAATATTATTTTTATAATAACACCGCATGCGTATTTCACTTACTTAAGTCATTTTGTTTTTGAGTTAAATACTGCATCAGATATATATTATAAGCCGATGGATGAACAATTTTTTTATATACCTGGTCAAAATTCTACAAGGATTTGCACTTTACATGCTAAAATCGCATACCAAATTGCATCCATAAAGATTTTACGCTGTAATATTATCGTGCTCACTTGTATAGGTAGATAAACTTCTTTCGAATGAATTTCATTTGAAATTTAACAGAAATTTTAAAATATAGTGCAAAACCCATATACCAAACTTTCCGCACAACTGAAAGCGTTTTTGATTTATCACCTAAAAACATTTGCAGCTGGAATTAATTATATTTCTGTTGTTAAGATAGTATCTTCTGCTCTATTCATACAATACGATTTAGCTTATAGTGCAACTGGATTAATTTGAAGCCTTCTAAATCTATTAAAATAGAAACAAGTTCAGTTAACCTGCCAAATTCTTCGTCTCTATCCACTGTATCAGTCTGAAAAAACACATCTGCTTCACAGACATAACTGATTTTTAACTTGCGCCACACACGAAAAGGTTTAAAAAGACCTCTACGGTTAATGCAAAATCTGACACCATTGCTGAAAGCATTTCAAAATTTAATTCTACTTCAACTACTTCGAACTCTCACCACAGTTGCATCGCAAATTACCTCAACTGTGAAGACGTCATTCATTATCAAGCTAATTACCTCGATTGGGTACACATTAGAATATATTACGTTTGAAGATTTAAAAGATCTGTCTCCTAAGCCCTCTAAAAATCACCAAAAGAAAAAGAGGAAATTCCTACGAAATATAAAAACACTTAGCATTTGCATTATTATTTTTCTCATGCATTCTTTGCATTTTTTTTTGGAGGGAGTATTTAAATACACACTATGAATTCATATACGTATTTCATATTTTGAATTTCATAATTTACTTTTACTTTACTGTATTTTAGCGCTTTGTTCAAATGGTTTGTTTCTCTGTTCGTTTACTTGCTTTTTTTCAACCAATGCAAATTTTAGACTTTTATTGCATTTAACTTTTAATTTGCTGTCAGCTTTTGGCAAAATACAATTTATTGTTTTGGAATTTCAATCAATAATTAGTTAAAAAATGTTTTTAGAAATTTAAGTCCTTTTAACTCTCTCTCTCTCTTTCTCTCTCTATATATATATATATTATTCACCTTAAGCTTGACGCAAAATGAAAGAACACGGCTCCTATGCCAATAAATACAATTAGTTATCTCATTAATCCTATGAGAAACAAAGAGAAATTTTTTAGCTCCCTATCCGGCAATACATGCGAGCTCATCTCAAAATTTGAATATCTTTAACAAATATTATCCTGAAGGATGACCAGCAGCAAGATTTGAATTACTATTGCGACCAAACTGTAATTTTACAAAATAAGCTTAACTAGAAAATGAAAAAATATAACTATATAGTCCATAATATATCAAATTTGGTGCATTGTCCCAAGCTGTGTTATGTATGCAAGCTGTAAGAAACTAGTAACAACTATTGTGACCATTTTTGGTACTTGTTTATTTTTACGGCCGCAAAAATTTTCAGATTACGTCAAGATAATGAATTTACTTGGCGATTTTCAGATTACGCCAAAATAGCCAAGTTCCATTTTACATAAAATTGTTTGGAATTATTTGACGATTTATCACAGAGGTTGTAAAAATAAAAAATAAATAAATAAACAAAGTCTGAAGCTGCAGATCTCACCTTTTGTCCATGGAACAACAAGTAGTTTCGACCAAGGATTGTTAATTTAATGATTAATTAATTTAGGGCAACAGCCCTAGTGATTGAGATATTAAAACACTATTTTTTTGTTTGTTTTCTGTTTTAGAATGTTCAATGTCACAACGGTCATAAAGATCCTAAGGGACGGTGGTGTCTCTGTAATCCCGGCTGGGACAGCGCTCCTTTTAACCACAAGACATTCAATCCAGACGTTCAGATGTACCACATGTGCACGGTATGGATGGGGCAGATGAGCGCAGAGGAGGCCAGAAATATCACTGTCATGCCCAAAAGTTTCCACAAGACTACCAACATCGTCATAGTATCCTTTGGTATAAAATCATTGAAAAATGCAATGATACCAGTTTAATCCATCCTTAAAAATACCATAGTAATTTGCTAGAAGATTGCTATAGCATTTTAACTCCTTTTTCTCCTACCATTTATTATTTATTTTAGGACAATAAGATAAAGCACAAATATATATAACGTTAGAATGTGGAACTCAAAGATTCAAGTCCTATGTGGGCAAAAAAATAAATAAATAAAACATTAAATTTTTAATTAAACGTACGCTTGATTCGGAAAGCGTAGAAAAGAAAGAAGAAAGAAAAAGTTTTTGCCACTTTTATATTTGCAATCTCTATGCAACCAGGTTCTTTTTTTTTTTTTAATATCAGAGGAAGTTTGCGCTAATTGCTTTCGACAACATTCAACAAGAACATAGTCATTTTGGATTATGCAATAGTCATATTTCTTCATTATGAAAGAAATGCTATTGCCTTGACGTCTAAGATGGTCACTAAAGTCCACATGCAACAAATTACACACGCTTGTCGTATGTATAGTAAATAATAAAACAAGGGTATGATATACATTGATCAAAATATTAGGAAAAACTGAACTGCTTTTAATTTTCAAAGAACATTTGATTGATTTGGGATGGATTCGATATGACTGTGAGTGGCAGAAGAAGCAGTTACAGTTATCCATGAAACTTCTAAGCTTTTTTTTGGGGGGGGGGGGGGGTTCCATAGAACAATGATTTGAATCTTCAAAGAATAACAGCTAAGCCAAAAAATATTTGCGCAAAACTTCAAATTAAATATTTAAAAAATATATAAAATTGAAAGATTTGTCCCAAATTTTCATAGAATATCTACAAATTTTGTGTTGAGACTATTCACCAAATTTCATCATTCTTATTTAAATGCGTTATCGCGTTCACAAAGAGATAGACGGACTGATTGAAGTCATAATTCCTGAAATGAATTTTTTAGACTCAGGGTTATTTTAAGACTACGATGTGGAAAGGTTCCAAAATCTCAAAGTCAAATTTGGTTGACGATAATAATGTGTGTGTTTTTTCCTTATACGAGAATATAAAAATACGGATATAAATTATAGTGCAGTTGATAATATTTTATAAGTTTTAGCTAAGAACGAAAAGAATTCAAGTAGAAATGCTTTCTCAAAGTTGCTTTCTTATAGATATCCATATAACTTATAAAATTTAAATGCAATATCTGAAAAAAAATTCGAAATTCTAATACTCTAGAAACATAGAAAAATATAGGAACTCAGAGAACAACCGATAATTTTGACTTTTTATTAAAACTACTTGCATATGTGCAACCCTTTCGTTCGGTAAAAAGACACTGTATCATTTATCAGTTTCATATTTTCCAAAAAAATTGCCTGCGCTTTTTCTCCCCTTCCACTTATTTTTTCGATTCATGTCTTGGCAACTCCTCTTCCTTTTTTTTTTTAGAACGGAAAACTAATGTTATAATACTTTAAGTTTTATTAATGTCGCCTGCCTGAGTTCCAGGCAGTGCCAAGAGGACTGGCGCGGATAACAAATTGCACCTTTCTGATGGGGTGGGGGGAAATGAAGTTAAGAAGAAGCGGGAAAAAAATGGCGTATCATAAAATAATGAATCTGGAATCCGCTGGCTCAGATTTATTACTCCAGAATCCTATTTGCAACAGGGACCCAGAGTCGTAATAAATTGGAAGGAGGATCCCTCGTTATTTATTTGTGATTTTTTTTATTTATTATTTAAATGTTATGTTTTATTTTTATCATATTTTTTTCTGTATCGGAGGAGAAACGCATTTATTGCGACTCTTCTGCTCTTGTTATGACAAGGCAAAGCATGTCTCATTCCGTGGTTATTTATTAAAGTAGGCTGGGACAAATTATTGAGATTTTTTTATTTATTTTGGTTAATGTCTGTAGCTTTACCGGTATAAAATCATCGATGGTTGAAAGTAAGAGGGAAAAAAAGATATATTATTTTTATAAGCAAATAAATAAAATGGGATTAAGTTATTATGTATGCAATATGTAATTAATGGACAGTGGAAGACTTATGTTTGCGCTGTAGATTTATTTGGTTGAGATTCGCTCTAAGAAACTCAAATTAAAGACACTATGTATATAGTATCTTCAAAATAATATAAATAACTTGGAGAAGGCAAGTTTTTTTTACTTCATTAATCTATAATAATTTGATTCAGTGGTAGATAAATAAATAATATTAAATATGCGATCAGAATGAATAATTTTTTTTTACTAACATTAAAAAAGGAGGCGAATAGATTCCCTATTATAATCAATAACAACTGAAATAGCTCAAAAAAATTCCAAGAGCAAATACAATACTGGTGAACCATATAATACATTCTTATATGTGATTTTATGCTATATGAAGATCTCCTTGAAATTAAACTATTTTCTATAAATGACTGGATTCAATAAAAAATAAAGAATAATAATAATAAATTTTAATAATACTGAGAGAGAACATACAGTGATATACATACTCAACAACATACAATGGAACTACGGCGAGTGCCTGAATATCTATGCAAAATTTCCTCGCCTTTTCATTAAGTGTGATTGATTGAATGACCGTGGCTCGTGCTTTGTTCGTTAAAGACGCTCGCCCCGATAATTTTTTTTTTGACAATTCCCAAAGGATGTTCTAGCATACATCTGCTTATTAACCATCAGCTAAGGCGGGGGTTTTTCATACCAAATTCATAACACGGGCTGTCATTGCGGTTTTTGTAAGGGATAAGGATTCTTTTTTTTTTTTTTTTACCTTTGAAAAATAAACTCGGGGATTCAAGTATTCTGAAGCCTTTTAATTCGAATGATTTTAGAAATTAAAGGGTTAAATATAGTTAGTAGAATGAATAAATATTTTTATTTACTTAAAAGAGGAGTTGGAGAGATAACATTCCTATTATAGTCAAAGGCATCTGAAGCTGAAAATACATAAAATTCAACCAGTAAATACAACATCTGTGAATCACAAAATACATATTTTAAAGGTATTTTTTGTGTGGTATAAAGTTCTTCTTGAAGATAAATTATTTTCCTTTTATGTATAAACTTTCATTGCACAGAATCACCATTTATGATAGTTAATAATAAATTCTGCGTAAGTATACATATTTCGATTCAATGCATCAGAATTCTATAACTGGTCACATGACATTATAATTCTGTCAACTTCATATGTCCCACGTTATTACAATAAAGCATAAAAAAAATAAGGTTGCCAATAAATGAAATATTAAAATAGGTCACACATTCTTCAAGCAAAACACAATAAGTCGTATATAAAACCCCATATTAACTAACTGATTTACCTCTTGTTTTAAAGCTTCATGAAGGTTAAAACGTGTTAATCAGACGTAGCAAACAATGAATTCACTTTGTTAGAAATGCAGCAATTAAAATAAAAAATATTGGGTCTTTATTCATGTACTAATACTGTAATTTTACTCTAAAGCAGAAAATAAGATTTAAAAAAAAGAATATACCTATGTCTATTTAAAGTGAAAACAGTTACTGTACTATGTTAGCTATGCTGAAGTGAGCGAGTGAGTTTTTGTTTATAACATAAAAGCCAAGATAGGCCATACTGAGCCAAACAGTGAATGAATATGATAGATGTATTTATAATTTTAGGAAAACAAAACAAAAATAAATAAAGGAAGCATGCAAGGCACAAATTAGTTATGCTGAATTTTTTTTCGTAAGTCAGTTATATACAGAATAAAACTCGAACAAAACCTGTGCTGATTGACATCAAGTAGGAAAAATGAAATGCATAAAAACGTTTTAATTATGAAACACTATTTATTCATAAATAAAAGAAATCAAAAACGTAGATATAAAGAAAATTATTTTTTGTGACCTTAAGAGTGTTAGTAAATATATTTATAATCGCAACATTTTTTTTCTTTTTCTTTTTTTTATATCTGAGCTTTTTTATGGAAATGATCGGTCCTGATAATAACAGAATTTAAAACCTATTGCGACAAATAATTAAATATAATTTCGTGTAACACAAAATAAATAATTAAATACAAAATCAATGTTATTGATATTGTACAATCAAAATCTGTCCTCAATATTTTCTGATTACTCTGATCTTGATGATAAGGTTTATATCATCTTTATTTCTATTTTTCTTTAACACTGATTTCCAGTTCACTTTACTGGCTGTCGCCTTTATGCTTCTGTTTGCTTTGTTAATATTCTATCTGGTTCGTCAGAAACCTTGGAAGAAATCTCCCGCCTCTGCGAAACCTGGAGATGAACTGGAGAGAATGGCATTAACGGAAACACACGATTCCGAAACCGAATAGTGACGAATGTAGCCGATTTGTCTTTAAAAAGTTAATCGACAAATACATAAGAAATGATTTAATATCTTTAAATATCTAAAGCAATATTGTATTTCATGCTTTTTCTGGCCTGAAAGAATCAAAGTAATTTAATTCTTGATTGGAAGTAGCTATATTTATGAAAGTGACTCCTGACAAGTTGGCGTGACGTAGCAGGCCGCAGCTTTCTTAGCGGCAAAGTGCAGGAGTTAGTGCTTATATTATGTATCAAAGAATTGGAGATGTTGACAAAAGATCGATTAAAAAGTTTTTACTAAACCACTAAATTCTAATTTTTTTACTCAAAATGATGCTTTGCATATCCCCAAATTTTCGAAATATATTCGTTATACACCGCATTCAGCTTTAGGAGCGGCGTTAGTAGTATTAGCATTCTCGCTTTCTTATGTGCAAATGCCATTTTTATAATTGCATCGTCATTCGTTCACAAATATAGCTTTTATTTTTTATATCTTGTATACACCAAAGCCCTCCAGAATACAGAAAGTAAAGAAACGACATTTGTTATTTGTTTGAAAAGAGATTTAATTGGAAAGAATTATTCTAATCAGTCACGCATTTGACTCAATTTTATAATAATTCGTTAATAAAATAAACAAAGTTAGAGAAAGAAAAAAAAGAGTTCAAATCTTTTTCAATGCATTTAGAGGTTACGTTTTGTGAATATGAAAGGATTTGAAGATTTTATTTATTATTTATCTTACATTGTTGTTTGTGAAAAATTTGTAAGTTAATACTGCGTGAAGAAAATAAAAAAAAGTATTTCATAAAATAATATAGCAATTTTCTTAATTACAATTTTTAATTTCAATTTCATTTTCATATTTTAATTTGATTTTTAAATATTTTTCAAACAATGATAATTAGATTTAAAGCAATAAAAATTCAAATAAATTTTCAATCTTTTATTATTATTATATATATAAATGATAAATACTTTATTTTATATGCATATATATGTTTAAATTTTGATTTACAAATGAAATAAAAATCGAAATTAGATATTCAGTTTATGAAATCCATATTTTTTTAAACTGATTTTATGACAATAATAAAGTAACGACAACTTTTCACAAAGAATGAAAAAAAAAGTGAAAAAATATACAGAAATCAATGAAAAATGGTGATAAATGCTCCAGGTGTAAACACTGGTAATAATTATTACACTTATTTGCAATTATGATTAATTCTTAACTGGTCACAAGCATATTATCACAGTCAAAAAGTTGTAATCATTAATATGCTGCTGTTAAATTTGATAAAAATAATAACAGCATATTGATGGCAAATACAGAAATATTTTATTATTTCGTCCGCAATAATATTTTTGTGTTGAAGTACGGTAGAAGCGGACATATTCTTTGCATATATTTGGGAGAGTTCGTTTAGAAAATCTTAATTTCTTTTTAGATATTACAAGCGAAGAACATTTACAGATAATAGTATTTTGAATTTTGTCATATTAATCACAATTTATAACCCTTGAAGATGCTTTTCAATTCAAAATAGTTATTTGTAAAGGATATTTTGTAAAATATTCTTTGTTTGAAATTCGAACATATAATTTTTTTAAACTGAAACTATGCGCCCCTACAAATTAATTACTGGATTATAATCATATTTTATGTATCATCATTTTGGTAGAGCAGGACCCTTATATCATTAATACAGAAATAAAGGCCCAGAAAGAGGTAGTTTAGTTTCATTAAATTAACGTTTTATTTTGAAATATTATTAACGTCATTTTGAAATATTTTCAGATTTTGTATTTTTGAATTACGATTGTCAATCGCCCCCCCCCCAAAAAAAAAACCTGATATTCTTTCTTAAAACTATTAAATATAATTAAAAAGGTAATTCAACTATTTGCAATAACATATATCTGAATAATACTATTATTATCTTTAAAAAAATTTCCATGTCTGCAATAATTCAGTATTGGTATACATATAATGTATGTTAGACTTCTGGGCCTATAACCAGCTGTAATCCATCTAGGCTCATAATCAACTCTGTTATACTTTAAGGTAAACTAAACCAAACTTTAGCAAAGCAAGCAGTGAAATTTTTGTGTCGAGAAGGCATAACGATGAAAGCAGTTTCTTAAAAATTACTTTTATTAAAAATCGAGAATAAAGTCAATGTGCTCGTAACTGGAGCATTCAAAATAATAAGTTGAATAATAAAAACTTAAATCAACATTACCAGACCTCAAGATTCGAACCGTCTGAAATAATTAATCGGCATAGTTAAAATGTTGAAGCAACATACAGTTGCATAGCCAACCAGTCGACGCTCTCTATCTTAGAGCTAAAACACATTTCTAATATTCCATATCCTTCTCTTCTCTAAAAACTACAACACGGGCTGAAATTAAAATAGTCGCTCGATTTGCATTGCGATTGCTGCCAACCAAAAACACGAAACTCACAAAAAGGTCGGGTTCGAATCATCGGTTTGTTTACTTTCATTGAGATCATGGAACGGGATTGGAAAAACAATACAATGACCATAAAATTCGGATCCGAAAATAACTTTTGCATGGTTTTTCTTTAAATGTCTAACAATGTAGATGATTGTTTAGCTTGTGTTATAAATGTATATATGCGTTCATGTGATTGTTCTGTTATTTTGATAAAGTTCATGTTTTTTATAAAGTTTAATTAGTAAGAATGAACGTAATAGCTAATGAATGTATTTTTCACAGGCCTCATTAAAATCTCTGAATTAATAAAAATGAGGGAGGATTTCGCTTGAAAAGTATAAACCCTGTGAATGTGGTTCTTGCGCTCTTTTTCTGCTTCGTTTATTTTTCCATGATCCGCACCTTATTCATTGCAAGATTTCAACAATGATCATGGATTGAAATTGCCTATATTATCTTCTAAAGAAATTTAGAATTACTCTTTTATCGATAATAAAAACGTGTCTTTAAAATAAAAGTTTTTTTTTATTTCTGCATGCACAATCCTTTCAAGTTCTAATTAACTTTTATAAAGTTTATACATGCATGTAGATAGGGGCATTTCGAAATCTTCATTACTACTAAATTTAGTGAGTGTCATTAAGACAAAACACTTTTGTTTTTATTGGATTTAAATAAACAGATTTCATGAAGGAAGAGGTTTGCAAAAATACTATGCACCAATTTCCATTTATCATGTTAAAAATAGATATCAAAGATAAGATATATAATGAACAGATTAACAAATTATATGCAGGGAGGGTTCCCATTATAATCACGAACCAACAAATAATTACCGAAACTTTCAAATAACTTGAAGAAATATACTTCATGGTTTTATAAATCTCTAAACTATCTATTGAAGAAATTGCGAAATCTAACTTTATGTACAATGTACTCGTTCTATTAGTCATATTGTCATACTTATTAAAAAGGATTAATAAGACCAATGATACTCTAATTTTAAATATGAAAAGTTCAGCTCTTGCAAGACTAAAGTCGACTGTATTAAATATAAATCATTGGTTTAAAATATTGAAAGATTGCACTTTCAGTATTTTAAGCCAATAAAAAGACATCTTGAACAAACATAAACCATTAGCTGAAAGAGCTTCCTCAAGCTAGATATAGAAATGATGACGTCATTTAAGATAGCAATATTCAAAGCACCAGTGCTCATTTTTAGTCGTAGATGGAGCCTTCTTCCTTAAAACATTTGTTTGTCAAAAATATTTAACTAAATAAAATTAAAATGACTTAGGAAGACCAAAGTAGTAAGACTAATAGGGCTGAAACTAACAAAATAATGCAAATTTAGATTTCGGAATTTGTTTAGCTATCCATTTATTGACTGAAACAATATAAAGCAGCATTCTTTACGCCATTTAAAATATTTTTTCCCAAATGGGAGCATTTGTTTATCTCCATTGGTTTGAAAATAAGTTATTGATTGGATAGTATACGGACACTTAGTATATGCCAAAAGGACTGATCATTAATTATTAATAAATAATGATGCATAATTTATCAGATTTACTTTATCAAAATCGATCTTTTCGATAGTTTCTCAGAATATATACTTAACCCTCTGACTGCGTAATCTTGTTAAAATTATTATTTAGATGCAATGTTTGCAAATAAGCTCAAATATTTTTCAAACCAAATGAACTGATACTATATGTTACATGATGACAATATGATATAATAAAAATCTGTAATCGTAAAAATAAACACACTAAACTGAGAAAAATGCGGGATGCAATAGAAAATGGACTGATTACCAACCCGTGGAAATCACGGAATAAGCAGCTGGTGAGTTAAATCAAGTCTAGAGACTTTAACATTTTGATCATTTTTAAATGTAACTAATAATGTACAGACTGTACATACTTGGTTATTATTAGAATACAGCTATTTTCAAAACAAAATCAACCTTTCTAAACGTTATAATCATATATCATGCAATCCCACTATCTTTGTCACTAAACTCACACCGCTTTTGTCACTGTACACAACACCTAAATGAAATTAAGGAACTATCAGGCCACGACCACCTTTATGGTACATACTGTACACAACCAACCCCAATGAGGCTTCTTCGTTCGGAAGATAAGTGCTTCTTTCCCCTGATAAAGCGATCAAGCGATCTCCAAAGTAATCGAAACACGTTAATCACGCCTCGTGCGGGGGCTGTCATTAGACAGAGTCACGCAATTATTAAACTCCCCGGCCCGGAGGAGATTTATTTCGGCTTTCTTTCGTTCGCCGCCCTGATTATTTTCGTGAGCTTCCGGAAACTTGTTTATTTAATTTATATTCTCTCGGAAGAAAGCAGGGGGAAAAAAGATATCTGGTGCCATATTATAAATAGAGGAATGGGAATGCTTCTTCATCGAATCGCTGTGAATTACCAGCAATCCAAATTTCCTACTTTCGGAAGTTCAAAAGTATTGCTGGATTTTGGACATACACTCTATAATTGTGCGTCGAAATAAGTGAGATGTGAAAATGGATTAGTTGACTTATGTTATGGTACTGAGTGATCTACAGTGGGACTAAGAGATCTTGGGGCATTTATTAGGCATTCATAGATATCTGGATTATTGAAATTTTGAAATGATATTGTTGCATTTTGAATAACCAGCATCCAAAACTGGAAAATATATTAAGCACTAAACTGTTAGATCGTATTAATAGATGAATGGTATACACAGATTTTATTAAAAATTCTTCTAAATTATTGAGATGAATTAATTAAAATTTAATAAATTAATGAAATATGAACACTTTCAGGGAAATGCAAAAAAAAATCTGATATATTATAAATAACGAAATGGGATTGCATTTTTAGTGAATCGCTGTGAATTTATTAGCAATCCAAATGAGCTACTTTCAAAAATTCAACAAATTACTAAATTTTGGATGTAAACTGACCGTAAACAAATCGTGAGTCGAGATAAGTGAGATTTCAAAATGAATTAGTTGGCTTGTGTTATATGTGTCCAGTGGTACTGAGAGACCTTGGCGAATTTATTAAGTGGTCATAGATATCTAGAGTATTGAAATTTTGAAATTATATTTTTACGCTTTGAATATCCAGCAACCAAAATTTGGAAATATAACATATATTTCCAAAAATATAACATAACATTTGGAAATATATTTATAACATTTTATTCTGTAAACATAACATATCTTAACAAGATTATTATTATAATAATCTTAACATATTTCCAAATATATAATATAACCATATTAGCATTGATATATTAATAATCTAATAGTTATATTAGATCATTAATATAATCTAATATAATTATTAGATTACATTAATATACCAATGATATACATAAGACGTTATCAGATATGCATCTAAATTAATGAGATGATGAAATGAATTATTTGAATTTTAATAAATTGATGGAGTTTATATTCTTCCGTAGAAAAGCTAAAAACTTCTGGCGTCATATTATAAATAAATAAATGAGATTGCATTTTCATTGTATCGTTGTGAATTATTAGCATTACAAAGTTAGTTTCAAAAAATTAAGAGGTATTACGGGTCTTTGAACATACGCAAGGTATCTACAACCATGTTTCGAGATAAGAAGAAATAGAGATGAGAGATCTTGGCGCATTTAATATAAGCTTGCTGATATCAAGATTAATGAAATTCTGAAGTGATACTGCTGCGTTTTGAAATACCAGCTATCAAGATTTGTAATCATAGTATATTCACAGTTGTCACATCGCATTAATAAATCAATGATGTATACAGGTGTTATCAATTGCATGTCTCTATATTGTATGCCTAGATGAATAAACTAAAATTTTCAAATATGCGTAAGGATAGCTGGAGTGCGTGAACTCGATAATGCTTAACCTCCGAGCATTACAAAAATCAGAAAAAAAAAATATATATGAAATAAATTTTACTTTATGAATGTTGAATACAAAAGTCATAAGTGATATTTTGCTAAAAAATATGTGAAAAAGAATTTTATAAACCAAAGGTAGTGATCTCCTCCAAACTTTCTCGCAAACTCTCTAATAAATTTGTTATCCCAGAGAATGCCTTGCAAAGCATTGACTTACAATAGTTACGAACAATTAACCTTTGGCCAAAATTTAGCATTTTTATTGAATTCATCGTCTGATCCCTGGTGAAAGATTATGGCGATTAATCCCTTTGCAATGGGATTAATAGTATCCTAAAATCGAGTTTCTGTTTTAGACATGTTTTTCCTTACCGATTGAAACAAGAATTTGACTCGCAATTGCACCTTGTCACAAAATCCCATGCTAAATTTAAATATATTTAGCATGGGATTTTGTGACAGGAACTAATCGGACACGGATTTAGTTTTTGAGTTACCACGCTTACCTATTTCTGGAAGTACAGACAATTAACCCCTTTTGGGATTTGTCTCAAAATTTGACAGGTGTCTACACTATAGATACTAAATCCGTGTACCGATTTTTAACCATCTTTGTTTTTTAGTTATCGTGTTAACTTTATTTTCAAACAGTTGGACAAACAGACTTCTTCTGAATGGATTTTGTACAAATTTGATAGAGATTCTGCAAATTTGGAGTAAAGACAATATGCGAAATTTCATCCACCAAGCTGAAAGTGTTTTTGAGCTAAATCTTTGTCACAAACAGACAGACGGACATTTTCCAAAAATGTCTTTTCAACTCGCGGAGGTCCGAAATGTGGAAATTAGTCAAAATCTCGAACTCGAAATTTTTTGACAATTACTATACTTCCTGTATACTACGTATACGAGAAAATAAAAAAGGGATGGGAAAAAAGAAAGGGGAAAAGGAAAAAATGATTTACATGAAGAAGAATTATTCAACTTTAAAATTGTGATCATGTCTGGGAGCTGTGAAATTATGAGTGAGAAATCAATGAAATTGATTGGAAAGATAAAAACAACTCTAAAAAGGGTCTTCGTCTGACTAAGAGAGAAACTTTTGAATGAAAGGAGAACCAAATAGAGTGGCCATTAATTGAAATTTAAGGGATTAACTGAATTTATATTCTATCAAAGAAGGGAAGAAAGACGTCTGGGGATATATTATAAATAAAATAATAGAAATATATCTTCATTAAATCGTTGTGAGCAACTCTAGTCAAAAAGTTTCGAGATATATCTAGTTTTTGGTTCTATACAAGGTTTCTAAATTGAGTCAAGTTAAGATAATAAGATAAGTTGAGATAATTTAAATGCTGAAATGAATCGATTTATATGCTATGTGTGTTCATAGGTATTGATAAATCTTGGAGCATTTGTTAGGTGTTTTTAGATGTTGTGTAGATTTAAGAAATGTTAAAATGATATCACTGAGTTGTGAATTAGCAGCAACCAAGACTTAACCAAACTGTAATATCATATCAATGGACAAATGGTGCACAAAAGTTATCAAATATGTATCTAAATTATTGAGACCTTGAAATGGATCGATTAAATTTTACAGTGAATTACTAACATTCAAGGATTGCTCTTATAATAAATTCATAAGGTATTTACAGATTTTAAGATGGTCATTAAGTATAAAGAGTGCAATGAATCACCAAACTGTGATTTTTAAAGGCGAATAAAGGGTTAAAGATGGTAACCTAACTATATACTTTATTTGATATTTGAATACATATTATACATATTAAATCCAGTCATGTAACGCACTCCTTCAAAAAAAATCTTAATTTGTAAATTTTTGTTGTAGGTTAGTCAAAGCCTTTTCTTTTTTTTCTTCTGGGATCTCTCTCTCTCTCTCTCTCTCTCTCTCTCTCCCTGTCTTCTATTTTGAAACATAAATAATTGGAAAAAATAATTGTAGTGACTGAAGAAAAGCAATTTTGTTTACTTAAATTTGTGCAATTTCTAAAATTGCTTCCACACGAAGAATGCCACTAAGATAATTATTTGGACCCTGTCACTGAGAAAATTACTGGACTGAAACGACGAGGAAAACTTCTTTATATTAGAGCATGTAGAAAGCTTTCCCTTCGGGTGTCACAACTCAACTTCTATGAAACAAATTGGAGGGCACCATAAAGTTTAATGGCATAGAATAAAATATTATTATTGTATGAGTACACATTTCTGAAAGTGCATTTTTAAATCCTTGATCCTTAAAAATTTCAATGCCATGAAACATTCGGATATACATTTTGGAATATTTTGCATTTTACTATGAAAAATTTTCTTTGATGTTATTTTTCCTCCTTTTTTATCCTAAAAGATATCTTTTGTGAACTGATCCAGCCTTACTGATCCTATTTGATAACAACAAAGAAATGGATTATTAATCCTTGATCAATAACTTGCTTCATTTTAAGAAACAAAGCAGAAAGTTATTTAGTAAAGTACTTAAGTTTTGCTTTATATCAGTCAACAGCGATACGAAAATGCAGTTCAATTCTAAGATTAGGCCCAATTCTATTCAATTAATTAAGTTTTTATTTGATACAGTTAAATAAAATAAATTCTCATTGAAGGAATTTCATATTTTTCACATTTTTATATGTAAAATATATTAAGACAGGAAAACCAAATTAGATATAAGTTTTAATCTAACGCAATAATATGTTGAATGACTTATTACCAATAAAAACAAAAAAATCAAAGCTGTAATTTGTTTTATGAGCAAAGTATAACCGATTCATGGTTGTATCTTGACTTTTCCGTATTTCCAGGGGGGGGGGGGAGTGAGGGTGTTCTCCTTTTAAAAGGTGAAAACTTTTTTGTTTTCAAATCCTAAAGATCTGAGATTTTAAAAATTTCATCTATTTGACCAAATTTTTAAAATTAATATATTTTTTTTAATTTTAAAGAGAAAGTTACAATAGTAATTACACGAATCAGATAGCTTCATTTTTAATAGCACTATAATGCCATAAAGCTCGGTTCTATCAGGAAATGGAAATAATACAATAATACTTATATATGTCATAATTTAATAATTAAAAATACTTTTTAAGGAAGTTATAAACATAAAGGTTATGCGTATTTGATGAAAAATAAACTGAACTAATATTCCTGGAAACCTAACTCGTCATAAATGGCGGTAAATCTATATATAAAATTATATATCTGTATGTCTGTATATCCTTTATATAAATCTGCAATTTTTGTCTGATCTTGATGAAAATTGTTACAAGTGCTGTTTAATATAAAAGGCAGATCACTGTAAACTTTCAAAGTTCGAATGTTAATTAAAATATAAGTGTAAATTAGTAATTAAAATAAGAAGTGAATATGAACCTATAAGAAGTGAATATGAACCTATAAGAAGTGAATATGAAATGTGAGAAAAATGCATTGGCAGTGTTGTAATGGTGAATCTTTGGTTCAAGTTAATCTTCTTTTCAATTTATGTTAACAAACTATTATCCATCAGAGACCCCACCCACTTTTTTTTTTATTTTTTATCGGGGACATTTTCACGTCTTTCAGTGAAATTTCGTACTCGGTTCCTTGTCATCATATTATTATTCCTTTTCTAACCGTTATCTTCACAAATTTGTCTGTGAACTTCAATTGGTTTTGTGTTTCAAGTATCAAGAAACATTTTTGCTTTACCAAAATGAAAAAAAAAAGAAAGGAAGGAAGGAAGAAACCAGAAATTCAGTCTATTCCAATAAAAAAAAGCTAAAGATCAATTTAAAGGAACAATATTTTAAAATATGTGAATATTAAAAGTATATACATCATTGCAGGCTTCTGTACTTAAAATTTAACTGTAATTGTTACCATATTCAGAAATTTTACTATGAGCAGATCTCGTTCATTACATTCTCAGATAGGAAAAAGCATGTATCTTCATATCTTTATCAAAATTAGTAGCAAACAATGAAAGCAATTTGAATTTCACTTCAACAATGAACTATATTGTTACAAAATACGTTTAAAATACATTTAAAAATCGTTAGACAAAATATACGACAAAATAATTGATATCACAGAAAAAGTATTTTCTAGAATTTATGATGATATAAAATTTTCGATTACTCTAATATTTTCGAATATTTGTGCTATAATGCTTTCGGAACTTATCGCATGAAAAAAAAAATCTGCTTGCTTCTTAATTAATTAAAATTCTAATTAAGATTTTTTTTAAATTACTCCTAGACGCATTTTTCACCTAGAAGTGACATTCCTACTCTCCAAAGTATTTAAACTAAAAGGTATTTATAGTAAGTATGGTATTTAAAATATTAAGGTACGTAAGGTAAAGTAAGTAAAATAAAGTATACCAAATATGGTAACTTGAAGTTAGATGTGTGCGTACGTGTGTTGATGGCCAGTTGAACGTCACCACAAACATACGTGCACACATTCAAGCGCACACACACATTCATCTTTATTATTAATAGAGATTAAAAGATTAATTCCTGTACATAAATATATTTTTTCGTCTTTCAGATCTTTTATGTAATTTCCATGGAAAAAAGAATCTTTTAATGGTATTTGGATTTTATAATTATATAAAAATAACAATTTGTAAATCTGAATTTATTTTATTAATTCGAAAGTATCAAGCTAAATGATACTTTTTTAAAGTAAAACGCTTATAATCAAAATCATTGCGTCATATTTCTTCATACACGAATGTAACACGAATAACATAATATTCTAACTTATTTAAATGGATTAGAATATAACAAGAATTAACGTTACACATATTTAATCTCTGATAGTTATAAGTCATTGACAACTCAAGTACATAACGTAATGCAGACTTGTAGGCATTTCAAGCTATTAAAAAGCTTAATAAATAAGTTTAATAATACTTAAATTCTGTTCAAACATTTCAATTCTTTTTTTTACATGTTAGAATCTAACACACGATTACTTACCAGAATGTATAAGCATGAGTTGCAACTATCATTTCGATATTTTTATTTAAATAGTATAGAAATTTGACGAGGGCACGAATTCCATCTTCCCCATCAAGTAGCAGTTTATAAACAAGAAACTAGTCAATAATATTTATTTAAAATAGAACTTCAGTCATTAGATACTATAGATAAAGTGATTGAAATTGCAAATTAAGTTTAGTTTTATTGCTTTTTTATATATAATAACTCTACTAAGACAGTTCTCACTTGGTGGCAGGTGATAGAAGTGACGTAATCCCCCCTTCAGATGTACACTCTAGTATAAAACTATGTAGTAAACAGAAAGAAATGAAAATAATGATTATGGCTCCGCTATTCTAAGATACATCTAAATTGAACATTAAGTCGCATTATTTTTAATGGCAGTAATAATAAATCAATTTAGAAACAAAAGGCAAATAGAATGAATCATTCAACTTATACCAATCAAAATTAAGTACCATATTATCGCTTAAATCTAACTGCCTCTTATAAATTAAAAATATGATGATTTTTGCAATTAACAGATTTCAGTTTATTAATAAAAACACAATATGTTTTTGAAATTTCTTCAATATGACAAACTAAAAGACATTTTTTTTTGTAGGGGAAAAATGTCAAACGCATATAGGTAGGATCTAAAATGTACTAGGCATAATAAACTTCTGAAAAAGTAATTTAACCAAAGTAAATAAAAGTAGTTAACAGAGCTCACTTTTTTTTTATTATTAATTAGAGGATAGAATTTATCTTTACGATAATATTATGAATTTTCCCCCTATTAGAATATTACTTAAAATGTATATTCGGTGACAGCACGTTACATTGCGAGAGTATTTCAGAAATAAATTTTTATATATATTCTTTATCAGGGATTCCTAAATTGACCAAGTTCAGGTTTACTTCAAATAGAATGAAATTTCCGTAATTAAACACCTAATCAACAGATGGCAGCACGATCATTAATGAAACAAAATGCGTAAGACTCAATATTAGGAAAAAGGCTCTAAATTAAAATCTATTTAAGTTAGAATGTGACTAATTGCTTATCATGGGTAACGGAGACAAATTCTGGCAAAATAGAAAGGAACTTCTTGTTTTTTCATTATTCTTTTTCAGATTCTTTGAAATTTAACCAGTAATTTCCTTATAAATTAACCGATTTTATATGACCTTATCTTCTAGGGTGTGTGTCCTTTGGCAGATTCTCACTATTAATTTGTTCTCATTTCATTTATATTGCTTGTGCTCGTTCTATTGAATAAAATGTCTTTGGAGTACGAAACGTCTATGGAGTATCAGTTAAATGTTGTTTTTTTTAACTTGCTTTAAGTCACGCCGTACATATTAATATTAGAAGATATACCCATCTAGATGACAGTTTTCATCTTGAGAATATTATCTCATATTTGATTATCATAACTAACTAAAATTACGTAGAAAATATCATGCGCATTGGCAAAGTACTTTTTTTTTAAGTTTGCAATACATTTTAGATGTAACTATATAATAATATTATAAGATTTGTTTCCTTGTAGTGGGATGTTCTCTATAATGTACACGATTAATCAATTGAAATAAATATTGATTGACTATAAAAAAAATTGTAATGCCGAATACAAAATAAAAACAATGGATAAAGAAAAAATTATTAGTAATCTTCAATTTGGTCCTTGTGAGCTTAAATATAAAATAATAAAGATTGCAGATCTCAGCTCATTGACCTTTGCTATTTATTCATGTTTAAATTTATTCGCACATTAATGAATCAATCAATTTAAACATAAAAAAATAATCTGTCACAGTTTCTAGACGCCAAAAAAAAAAAAAAAAGAAGGAAAAAAAAATATTGAGATTTTGCATCCAATAATGACACATACCAAAAGAGTGGGGATATATTTTTAACTCCACTCAGCGTTAGAGACAGCGGTGGACAATTATATATATATATATTGAAATAGGGCTTTTATCCTGATGTGTCTTCTGTAAATCACAACATTACGGTAAAATCGATTAAAACGCTTACAGGGTAGACCTTTGGACCTAGGACAACAAAGTTCAATGAGCACTTATTTCTTAGGTAATAAATTCTCCAGAAAAGAACTCTTTAAGGTATTAGCATTTTTAATTAATTTAAAATCAAACAAAATTTGAACACTTTTACGTAATAGCATCTGAGTATAGTATCGAACCAAAATTATTCTT
Organism: Argiope aurantia; assembly: GCA_026543865.1. NCBI lineage: Eukaryota > Metazoa > Arthropoda > Arachnida > Araneae > Araneidae > Argiope > Argiope aurantia. The sequence goes on along the minus strand of JAPMOR010085630.1, from coordinate 149,856 downwards.
ACAGCAAAAAAATATTCTTAATTAAATTTTTCAAAATTTATTTTGCAAGGGCTCATGCGATAGAATTTTTTACTTTTCATTCGCTTTTGAAATATTTTGAAATCGGTTTCATTTTTTCAAATCGAATCTTCACAATGTAACCTTGAAGTTAATGTAGACAAGGAACTTCACATGACGAAAATATTTCATTTTCAAAATTTTCTTGCTTTTGTTTCAATTTCTATGGAAATATAATAAAATTTCTACAATTCTGATTAATTTTTTTTGAACTCATGAACTTGATTTACAAATGGTGGCAAGATAGTATTGAAAAAAGGCAAAACAAGCGAATCAGGCCTAAAATATTATCGTGTTTTGATATTCCAGATTAGAGGATTTTATATATATATATATATATATATATATATATA
>JAPMOR010085630.1:0-146683 GCA_026543865.1 Argiope aurantia | reverse complement strand
ATTTGGATCAAATTTTATATTTAGATAAGGGTTTGCTTTTTAAGTTTACCCATATAGGTGTCTTTCTTGAAGAAACACGATTTTACACGCACCCTCTAAAAACATTTTCTTATAATTAACCATTAGAATAAGTGTATTCAACTACCACATCAAAGTGAGGACAGTGTAGTATAGCGATCAGAAAAACATGAATGATGTGTGTTGCAGGTCCTCGGCTTGAGTCGCGCTTTTTGCTTTATTTTTTTTTTAATTATCTATTTATATTTAATATTTTTGCATTTGAAGTTTTTATATAGTGGTGTCTTTCCTGAAAAAAAAATGCGATTTTACAACCACACACACACACACACACAAAATTATAACTAATTGTTAGGACTCGTTCAAAAATATAAGGAATGATAGATAAACTGTAAAATGAATACTGTAATATGGCAGGTTGTTTGGAATATGTTAAACTAGGTGCATTCCTGATTTATTTTTCTTTCATTTAAAAGATCAGTTCATACGTAAGTAAAATTCAAAAATATTCGCATGTAATTTGCACTTGTTTGGTATCTAAATATTTTCTCTGGAAGAAAAAAAATAAAAAGCACGATTTTACAAAAAAATTGCCTAGCGAAGCTTGATCTTCCAAATATTTTGAATTAAACGAAAAAATATATCTCAGAGTTTCCGCCTAGGCAGATTAGGGAATTGCCTAGAACCGTTGACTTGAGGGGAATTACAAATAGGTCCATAAAGAAAATTTTATGAGCCTCTCTACAAAATTAATATATATGTAAAAAATACAAAATTCATGAATCATAACTGGGTAAGCAGATGTTTGTATTAACATATGAATGAATAATCAATTTTAATAGATTAATTCCATTTTATCGAGCATTTTTAATTTTTTATTAGAAAAAGAGTAATTGACATATTGCTTATCCTTACATTCTTATCTTCACATTTTAATGAATATTCTTTCTTCAGAACTCGCTAAGATCGAAAGACCCATTTTTGGAACTACGTTTGTGGTTTGCCTCCATTTCTGCGAATATGGTATTCAAAATAATTAATTAATCAGCCAAGTGAAATTTAGTTTATTATCGTGATACCAATATATAAAACAATTCAGTCAAAAGGTTTATTTATTTCATATTCATCTATCGTAAGTGAATACAATAATTAAAAAACATTGAGTTTTATTTATAAAATTTATGCTGCATTGCTTGCAAAAATTTTTTGACTCAATGTCAAATCTTTAACCCAAGCCATCAACTGGTATACTGTACTTCTATCCATTCATTTATATATGAACAGAATAATTCAAATACATAACGAGCTAGATGATTTAAAATGGAATTCAATCGTTACTGTAACATTCCCCGTTTCCCAGTACTGATAAGACATTTACAGCCAGCTGTGTCGTCGCTGTTAGTTATTAAACTCCTCGAGATAGCCAGATAGTGGATCTTTTTACCTGGGTGGTTTCGCATCTGTTCATTACCATACAGTGAAAGACCACATGTGGGAATTCCTCGTCCAAGAGATATTGATAGTACCTTCAAAGAGAAAGGGGTGTCCAAACATGTGGATGCTAAATGTTTCTCATTGTGAAAGAACTATGATAACTCCGTGTTCCAGAATAATCAGTTATGAAAGGTGCATCACTAAAAGACCTTCCCATGACCGACTGGCGCTGCTGAGGGAGCATATTGCTGAACCCAGATTGGTCGAAAGAGATCTCAAATGACCAATGTAAATTAAGAGGCGGAGATTGTCATCGAAATAAAGTGCGAAGATTTTTTTTAGGGAGAGGAGAAGAAACGAATTGCAGGCAGACTATTGGGCTACACCCACGAGTTCGGAGTCCGAGAACTACCCCTGGAATGGTTGTGTTGACTAACAACCTGTTAGTTCCTTGTGGTGTTGGTTCTCCGTATTGATGGAGAACTGAGTTTCAAGATAAACCTTCGACTTCGTCTGTTGTGTCTCCTACAGCAGGTGTAAATAACTATTTATTTAACCAAGATTAGAACAAGTTGTTCTTTTGTATATATAGGGCTGTAAAATAAAGAATTGTCTGGAAACTCTGCTTCGTTATTTGATCAGTCTAGATCAAGACATTACATTACACAGAAATAGTAAACCTGCATATAAATTTTGGACAAAATCTGGTATGAGAATCAATATTCTTTAGGAAATATTGATATTTAGAGATGTAAATATTTTAGATCAGTAATGCACGCTAAGCAGCTAAAACCCTATAACAAGAGAGGTACCATTTTTTAAAGATTAATAACGGAATAATTTTACAAAATACATAGAAAACTTTTCTATATCTTCATGCCTTTATTTTGATCCAAACGGAACTTCTTAGCAATGCAGTGTGGAAATAATTTAATAAATATTTTTTAGGAACAGAATGCGAACTGGCCATGGACCCTTGTGAGGTTTATTCTGTTTAGAAATAGAATGATTATTATCTTTATATTCGATTAGAGACAGGCAACTTAGCTTACAATTCTAGTTATGATAGAGCTGCTTCTGGATAATTTGTTAAAACTTCATGATTCTTGCATGCTTCAAGAAATGATAGAGCGATTCAATTATATCACGGAAAATGTCAGAATGCGTTAAAAATATTTATGAGAAAGAACATTTATATATTTATATTTACAATATTTCCACCCTCATAGAGTGGATGTTCGTCCTGTTACACCTACAGTGATAGCAAACTTTCCCAGGCACAACATCGTACACAGAATAGACAAATAATAAAGACAAGCATATACATTCTGCTAATATTTTGAATATCTACATTTCAGTTGCGGTTATTGTATAGATAAAATCATACGATTCCGATTAAATAGCTGTGAATTTTGATATCAAGTGAAATGACTAACTCAAAGCAATGACGCGAAATTTTAAGGAAAGAATGCTTAGAATCTTATAGTAAAAAGTAAATAAACAATATGAAATCAGAAAAGAATGCCAATTATTTCATATCTTAAATGCAATATTTCCTAACAGGTTTATACACTAAGAGATAAGACGCATGGTTAATATCAAGAACATATTTTATTAGTTCCATCAGCCATATTTTATTAGTTCCATTATCATTATATAATGTAATTGATTATCATTCTAAGCACTACCAGCAATAATTTCTATGCAACTGTTAGAAAAACAGCAGATATTTCCCCGCGCAATTTTTATTCGCCGGTTGGTGTCCTTAACTACTGGAAAGACATTAAAACTAGAATTTAATTAAATTGTATTGATATTCATTTTTGAAGCGACGCAAGAAATGTTTCATAGCAAACATTTGATCCCTGTTCAATTGAATTTATCTACCACACCAGCTGGAAAACATTTGAATGTCGGCGGCGACTTTAATAAATTCCAGTGTTGTATACAGTGAAGATCATTGATCGAATCAAATTCGAAATTAAAGCCCAAAATCCAGTAATCACACAGGCAATATAGGCAACTGCCTAAGAGTCGCGCAACTTTCGGGGGCAGGAATTTTATTATTTTTTTATTTTATAATTGTTTTTGAGATATTTTCATGCAAACTCAGTTTATGGTATTGTTTGATTTAGAAGCCCCATGTACTGGAATTTTTTAAAATTATAATAAAATGTCATTTAAATTTCAAAACGCAGGATTATTAGCTTTCAAATTTGCTTATTGATGAGTGAACAATTTTCCGACAGACATAATTTGCATACAGTGTTTTCATAGATCTACCAGATAATTTGAAAACACTGATTTTCACAATTGGAAAATTAATCTATACATGAACAGTTTTAACAAACTTGATATAAGATTATTTAAATTGTGTTAAAATGCTCTGTAATTTTTGTATTATTTTGGTTAAAAATTATTTTTAGATTTAAAAAAAGTTTAATACGCGAAGTGCGATCATCGTCTTGAATATGATCAGTAATTTAATGCGTTTGTTTTCTTTCAATGCGTTTGCTTTTCATTATATTTGTTACTTACATTTTTTACATAGAAATAAAATTAGAATCATTAAACATATCGGAAGCTGAAGTTGGCCGGAAACCTGAAATGCCTCAGGATCTCTACAAGAGTTAATTTGACCTTTACTGAGATTACAGGATCCATTGGTATACTTCCAGGATACTGCAAGCTTCCATCAAAGCAAAGTCCAACTCAACAGGTTAGGATTTAACAACAGATTTTCTCCACTGTTAACTAGAAGTAACACTGAAGAAAAAGAAATAAAGAAAAAGTTAGAAAATGATTAAAATAAATCTGATGGCAGTTTTTATGCAGATTAGTAGGAAATAGTAATATTTTAACAACTAAAAATGTTGTTCTTTATTCACACACGAGCAATCCATAAAACAAAAGCACAATACTGATCAAACACTGGTGCAAATACACTGGCTACATGGACACAATTTCAAAGTGGAATTTTAACACAGTAGTTATTTTAATGCTTTTCTCAATCTAATTGAAAATAACAGGAAAATTAAGAATAATTTATAGTAATGAAAAGTTTATTAATGATATCAAATTTTAAACAACAACCTCCATAGAGTTCACAAAAGCAATTTGCTTATTTACATTAGATCTATCAAATTCATTCTATAATGCTTGCCTAGTGAAAAATTTAATAATATTGAAAAATCTCTATAGAGTTCACAAAATCAATTTGGGTATTTACATTCGATTTATAAAATTCATTCCATAATGTTTACCTCATAGTTGTTCAAATAAAATTCGCATTTTCTGACCACAGATACCCAGCTGACTTACACCAGTGGATTTCTCCCCGAACTGTTCGATCGAAGATCGCGTGCTGCGTTGCCCGGGTATCCGTGAAAATCGCTACAATTTTAATTACTTTTCGTCCATTTGATTCGTCCGGATATTCCCTATGAATCATTTTGCGGCCTTCCTTTCTCGCTTCCGTTCCATCATCGCGGGCGCCGAATCGATGGAATATCGTATCGTATCGTATCGCTTCTTTCCCTCTGGCAGTGATTAAAGACAGTGCTTTTTTTCTTCTTTCTTCCCGAGCTGCTGTTTTCTTGTGCTCCGAGTTTGCAAATCGTTAAGGTTTGGCGGAGAATTAATTAAATTAATTGCGCTTTAGTCGCCGGGAAAGAGGCTTCCGCTAAATGTTCTCTCTCTTATTTTTCTTGTGTGTGTGTGTCTTCTTCGCCTTGGTTCTATTTACACGTTTCCGATCACAAACACTGATCAAATGAGAGAATTTATCCGCAGAAAAGAGAATGTCGAGCTAGGAATTAAAGCTTTAGTGGGAATCTTAAAGAATTCTTCTTCTTTTTAAAGTGATAGAACCTAGGAGACCAAGATTAGCTCGGAAGTTTTTTTTTTTTTTTTTTGTAAAATTATAAATGAAATCCTATTTTATGGCCTGTTTCAAGTTATAAGCGCAATCTAATTGAACTGCAAATGCGGGATCAAACATGAGAAAACTATGTGGGAGTCCGAAGCTCTAACCACTACTCCATCTCTGATATGTCTATGCAGATCATGTAGAGCCACATGTCGATATTTGGTTATTAAAACATGTATTTTTTCTCGTGAAAAATCCAGTTTTTCAGGAAAGACGCCTATAAAGATAAACTTAAAAAGCAAAACCTTATTTACATATACAATTTGATTCAAATCTTTAGAGTTATTTCCGAGACACACACACAAAAAAAATTATATAATAATTGCTCAATTAAAGTTATAAGATTTGTAATCATAATTTCCGTGAAATACATATTTTGTATAGAATTTTGTTTTGCATGTAAAAAGTACAAATTGAAGTATTTTACGCATTTACTTTTCTAAACGCTTAGGATACTGAAGTTTCTTTTGGAAATATCGATGTTTCAGTGATATACAAGTGAAGGGATGATGAATAACTTTAGCATGTATACATTAAATAGAAAACACGTAGGAAAAAGTTTACGAATTCAGGTACAGTATTTTTACCATTTGGAATACTGAAGCTTATTGGAAATACCGAATTTTTCAATGACGCATAGGATGGGGCGCATGCGTTATCAAGTAAGAAACTTTTAAGGAAAGAAAAAAAAAAGAAAAGAAAAAGAAAGAAAGAAGCGATACAAAGGTCGAAAAGAACGATTTTCAACCATGCTGTCAGTATTTGCAGCAAGGGAATATTCGTAAACTTTTAAGATATATGCACAGTACTTGAAGAAGATGGAATTCTGGTCTTAAACATATATGTCTCAAAATAGCCGCCTTTGACGACCGTTTGATTCACCAAGATTAGTGATTATTGAAAATTCCAATTAAATATTTTGTGCAGCTTGGTATTAATGTCTTCTTTAAATAAATATTTTATACTTTAAATTTTAATAGTCATATCAAGCATGCTATTTTAGAAGCCTTACAAGGTTTTGTTCATTGCAGTATTTATTTTAGTAATTTTTTAATCCACATATTTTTATATACACTTATATGACACGGAAGAGCAGCAGCACTTAAAAATCGATGCACTTTAAAATGTTTAATCATTTCTTAGTTTTGGAGTTAAATCTTTGCCTTAAATTCTCCCAGTTGAAATAAGAAAATTGAAACGTATGAAACATAGCGAAGCTTCATATCTTTATTATCAGCAATGGAAAAAATACCATGATGAAATATTGGTAATAACAATGAAAACGAATTCAGTTTCACGTCAGCAATGAAATATATTGCTGTAAAATAGACTTCAAATGATTTTTAAAAATTGATAAAAAAAATAATAAAGAAAATTATACGGCAAAGAATTGAAATTATTGAAAAGATTATTTCTTTTAATTTAAGATTATCTAAGAATCATTTTCATATTATGCCAGAAATCCGTTTAATTTTTAATTAATTAAAATTCAAATTAAGTTTTTTAAAAAATCTCTCCAAAATGCATGCTGTTACCTTACAAAGTATATATGTTGCAAGTTTGGTAGCTCTAGATATCTTCCGCTCTAGAAGATCGTATGATCTTCCCTGTAAAGCGCCAGTACACACATTCATTTTTATTATTAATAGATATATAATGTATTCCATAACTTACTCCCTTATTAAGGGGAACTAGTTCCCTCAAAATTCTTCCTTCAGTCATGGATTATATGTTTTATGGATGAGTATTTGCTATTCTGAGGTTTGAAAAAGCATTGCTGCATGGCAGAACTAGCTTTCCATCATGCTTTTTTTTGTATTTAATGCAAATTGATATCTTCCCCTTGATACTTTCTCATATTACAATTACAGTTAAAAGCACAGTTAACTTAAACTATACAGGCCATACTAGGTATTATTCTACGGTAAAAGAATTCCACTTAACAAATTTTCCTATCCAGAAGCCTTGTCTACATAATCAATAGTCATATTGATTGATTTAAGTCAAAAGTTCTCGCAACATGTTAACTTCACAAAGAAAATCAAAAACCAAAGATCATTGGTTGAAAAATTTTCTCTGCAAAATAAGGATTAATAACTTTTTTGATGTAAATATTAAATTTCAAGTTATTCAAAGCTCAATCTGTATTTCCGTTTGCTATGATTTCTTTGACTATGAACTCTTATGTCTAAAGGAAATTGATATCTGTTCCCTTGATATCATCCCAAAGTACAGCTAAAGTCAGAGGCACAATTATCTTTAACTTTAAATGTACAGGCCGTACTAGGTAGTGTTCAATAATAAAAGATATTATCAAGAGAGAATTATAGAGAGAAATTATTAAGTTAAGAGAGAAAGTCTATTTTCATTTAGTCATGACTTTTTCGACTATGATGCACATAGGAAAATATTGCAGTACTTGGAAGTATTCGGGACTTTCTTCAGAATATTCAACATTTGCAAACAAAATTAGCTAATAATAGGCTTTTTTTTAAAAAGTTTCACTAGAATTTTTCAATGATTGATTTTAACGGAATAAAACTCTAGACATTCATTATTGCTTTATTTTCTTGCATATTTTCCTACTTTGTATTGAGAAAAAATTTTCAAGCAGAAATGGAGTCACGGGAGAATATGTCCAGGAAGTAGTTCAATAAAGCATTTATGAATTTGTAAGGCGTAACTTCTATCTGTAATCAAAAGTTATAAAAAAATATGTAGAAATATTTAAGCAACGGAGACTAAAAATTTGGATTAAATGCAAAAATGCTTCTGATGTTCTTTTAATTATAGAATCAAATCTCAGTTTATAATAATAGTCAGATATTACGGCTGTTCTTAAAAAAAGCTCAATAGTTGTAATCAATAAATAAGCAGTAAGAATGGTCTCCCAAAAACTTTCTCGCATACACTCTAATAAAGATATTATCCTAGTGAATACCTTGCATTGCATTGACGTACAATAGTATTACAGAATATTAACCTTTATGTGAATTTAGCATTTTCACTGAATCTATCGTGTCATCTTTTGCAAATTTTTTGGCTATTAATTTCTAGTAGGCGTTAACAGTAACTAAAGATCTAATGTCGGTTTTAGAAGCCTTCTTCCCACCGATTGAGAGAAAAATGCGACATAGAGTTACACTTATAGTCACAAAAGTCACATGCGAAATTTGATAAATTTAAGTCATTGCGTTTGCATGCCTCTAAAGGTACAGACTGACAGACGATCAACCCCTTGTTGTATTTGGCTCAAAATTTGATAGACATTTACAATAAAGATGTTAAATCTATGTACCGAATTTTATCTATCTGTTTTGTAGTTGTCGTGCTAAATTAAATTCAAACAGCCGGACAGACGAACTTCAGCTAATCAGATTTAGAATTCTCCAAATATAGTGTTAAGCCCGTATACCAAATTTCAACCATCTAGTTCAAGGCGTTTTCGAATTATCTTTGTCACAAACAGAGAGACACATAGACATTTTCCTAAAATATGCTTTTCGAAAGAGACGTCTAAAACGCGGATATTCGTTCAAATTTTTTGACGATTACTATACTTTCTTTATACTTCCTACACGGGAATGCAAAATTTAATGCAAAATTAAATTTTATAGACATATATTAATGCATAAGTATCGGCTCTTTTGTTTAGCAAAATTTTAATTACAACGTATCCGATCGGCTAGATCTGTATTGCGAAATTGATTATGGGTGCAATTAACACTAATTTAACCACAAATCTATGGTCCCTATTCAATATAAGTAGCATTTATTGAGGTTCATTTCCCTCCTAAAAACAGATGACGATTTCGAAGAGCCACCTGTGGGAAACAGGTGACCGAGAAATAAGTGGGAGCCCATAAAATGACAAGGTACTCTTTTACAGTCACCTCTATTATGTGTTTAGAACAAAACGCTTTTGCTCTTTGAAATTAGGGCGTAACGTTTTTCCTAGTTGATAGCATCTGGAGATAACTTAATTTGTAAATATGCATCTTACTTTTGGAGAAGAGCTAACCTCTATAATTATTGACTGAAGTATTTATTTTGTGGAATCAGGGGAAGGGAGGGGGGGGAGGAATGAGACCAATTAGCCACCCAGGCTAGAGTAACCTTTAAAAACAGATAGCATAACAATTGCAGTCATTTATTATTTTTTTGTTCAATGGAAATTATAAGACTACAAGTAATTAATAGATTGATTATTGCATTACAAAAGTGAAATCCCTGATCTTATTAAATTTCTTGATGTTTATTTATTAATCATTTGGACTAAATTATTAATAAAGAGTATCTACTGTCAGTAAAATTTATAAGTAATCATAAAAGTTTAATTCGATAAATCTAAGATTTATTTCTTTTAAATATTAAAATCCTTTAATTTATTCAGAAAACAATAAAAAAATTTGGCTAAAGCCAGGAAATAGACTCTAAGCAATAAATATGCCAACAAGATATAATACATTTTTTTAACTGAATCGTATAAGCTGTTTAACGCGATACATACTTTGAACGTTTTCAATATCCTTTCGTTCTACCAAAAAACTACTCTGAAGAATAATGAATTTAAAACAGTCGGTCTAATTGATTCATCAACTTTTATGATGGAATTTGAAATTTAACAAAGCCTATTTTTAAACTGTTCTTTTAACTTTACACTATTTTTAAGGTATCCGACTAGGTTCGGAGGGGATTTTTCAAAATAAAGAAAATGGTTATATAATATTTTTCAACAATATAATTATAAAATGATGAATAAAAATGAAAATTTTTAAATATATATGTAGCTTTTGAAGTAAAAGCATATTTTTATGTAAATTTTAGCATTTATTTACAAAAACTAGGAATGTTATAAAGAAAACAATTGTTACATTTTCCTCTGCAACATTACATGTGTAACTAGCTATTACACAAGAATTATATTCAAAAGTAAAATTTTTGTGCTTAATATATGAAATTATCCGTGAAATTTTGGAATTATTTCAAGAATATTTACATTAAACATTCATAAATCCATTTCTAGAACATTCAATATCAAATCCATAGTTCATTACATTTTGCATAACATAACAAGCACTAATTATAAATTTCTTTAAGGCATATTGATTATTTTTTAGATATGACGATACTCGTGAAATAGAATTATGAAAATACTAGTTCTTCAGAAGACGGATTTAAGGTTTTTAAATGCTTATAAATAAAATAATTTAAATGTCAATAACTTGCTATAACATGGCTTCTAATTGATTTAGAGATAAAATAAAGATATCACAGAAACATAGTACCTATTATTTGATACTGCAAAATAAATAAATTAAATTAAACGGCGAAATGTCATTCAAATTCATTTTTTAATCTAGCTGGATACCTTAATTACCATTTAGATGGTATAATTGTTATTAGATGTTATTTAGATGTTACAATGTTATACTGCATTTTACTGATGTAATTTTGATCAAAATTTCTCGTTCTTACTTTATTTGTTTACTTTGTTTTCTTTTCTGAAATTTAGCACTTTAATTTACAAGAATTCTACAAAAATATTAACAAATCAGAAAAAAATACAATTATATTCACAGAATTGCATTTCTATTTAATAAAATAAAAGATTTCTCTTACTATTGAATTCAAAGTTCAAGATTTGTATTTATATCCACACGGTGATTGAAACTGAGCCGTATCCCTCCACAAATCGAGTTTTAATATCGTTAACATAAATACTGTTACGAACTTTTCTTTACCGGGGTTCGTTTGGATAGTGGGAGTGATATGGTGTTAAGAACGCTCAATCAGCAGGCAGAAGTAGAATAAAAACAACGACGTTTATTTACACGAAGACACACAGGACAGCACAAAAGCGACAGCTATATACAGCGCAGAAGACGATTATCTTCTCCCGAGACGTGTAGCATACAACCAGAATCTACTGCAGACAGTAGAGCACAGCTCAGTTCAGCACGAGCTTGACTCCGTCGCTGCTCACCGCTTACGACTCCTCCGCTTCGTCTTCAGACTTCTCCGACTCTCGAACTCCTACTGCCTTCTACCTGCGAACTCGGACTACTGGCTTTACTCCGTCGATTCCGCTTACTCTTCTTCGACCACTCCGACCACTCTGACTACTGGCTTCGTCGTCTCCTTGGCAGCGGCGGTCGCTTCCTTTTATAGGTCTCAGGAGGCGGGGCTAGAAGCCTCTCAACCAATCAGGAACGTTCGAGGCGTATCTCGGTTCCTACTGGACGGATCGGGAAAATTCTCGAAGTTTCGGGTATTATATATTTTGGCGTCAAAGTCGCCAAATTCGTCGCCAAGTCGCCAAGCTCTGGGACCTCCGACGCGCTAGTCCCATTCAGATGACTGTAAAACTTTCTTTCTATTGATGGAACAAACTATGCTGGGAAGCCGAATTGCAGGTTTGTAACAATGCCAATTTCCCTTCAGCTTCCGACGCTATTTCATTAAATAATGCAATTATTACATTTCTAGACATTTAATCTATGTTCAAATACGCGGTTCAGCAACTCGTTAACACACACTTATTTAAGATTTACTTTGAAACATTTACTTTACTTGTTTATGAATGCATAAAGATTATATATAACATTGCATGAGCAAAAACGATTACACCTTGAATATAAAATCATTTACACTTTGTTAGAAAGAAATTGTAATTCAATGACCACAAATAATGCTTAAAATTTGCATAAAATAATATTTAAATACAAAGTCAAGAAGATATTTACGAGTAATTACAAATTCTGTAATGTTTCCAGTTTCTGTATTACTTAATCAATGATAGCAAGCTGAAAGAATATAAATTCTCAAATCAACATAATAATTCTAGTAATTCTAGTGATAGTTAATTGGCAAGTAAATTTATTCTGCATACTAGCTGAAGTTTCAGATATAAACATCCTGATTTCGTAATATTATTTTTACTCTTTATCCATACATCTTTTTTTTAGAGTAGATAGCTCTAGAAAAAATTCTTTTATTCTCCAAGTAATTGCACAATTAAAGCCAAATTTTAACTAAATGATTCCAAGTGAGTAACAAATAATAAAGTTTAAAAATCTATACAGAAATTTAAAAATAAATATTTAAAAAATTTCGATGTTGTTTACGAAAAATATTATAAATTCTTATTAGACAAATATTAATTTTAGCCCCTGATGAACAATTAATAAGTCTATCGCCTTGTTTCTCCTTCTGTTTTGCATTTTCCCTCAATCTAGTTTTACTATTTATTTACAATATATATGCCGGCGTCCTGTCATAAGGGTAGCGCGCCTTCCCCGTGATCTGGGCGTTCGGGGTTCAAACCCTGGTTCGGGCATGGTTCTTCTTCTTCTGTGTTCTATGTGTGAGGTGTGTGAATGTTTCTCCTTGTGAAAAGGGGTTGTGCAAGCGAATGTGATACATGAAGTAGCAAAGTCGTACTCTTGGCCCTCTTTGGTGCTACTGAAAAAACAAGAGACGCTCACTTGGCTTAAACTGTCAGTGAGCTTGTGAAGTGCCATAAGTCACAACAACAACGATATATATATAATTTCAATTTATCCGCGGTCTAAAAATAATTTCTTAACTCAGACTTCATGTGAACTTTAACTTCTGAGCTGCGCTGGCATTTGATTTCAAACAGTGTCTCTAACACAGGCTGAGCCAAAACAACAAATTCTTTTCTAAAACTATATAAATCCAAACTACTTTCTTACGGCATCTTTTTTTACTTTTTATTATGCTTTCCTTTGGTTATGGCTATTATAAGGAAGTCTTAATAACGTATGAAAACTGAAATTCCTTCCGCAACATCATGAAAAAATAAAATTATGTTAAAGAACTTCTCACCTGCTTCTTCTTACATCATTATTTTACACCGACCCACCTATAAATTATTAATAATTTATATTAATGTGACTAAATTTAATTAAACGTAATGACCAACTAGATGGCTAATAAATAGAATCATTTAAACTATCTATAGCTTCTTCATTCAATAAAAGTGGTAACGTTAAAGATAAAATAATCTTTTCTATATATGGAATCATAATCTTCAATTAATTAAAATTTGGCAATTTAATCAATTGTCATTAAACTTTTAATCAAAGCATTTTCATGTTTCATATTATTTGTGAGCAACATTTGAAGAAAATCAATTCTCTAATTTGAATTTCTATAGCATACAAATTATTTATGAAGCTTCATTCTTATAGTGATAATAGCAAATAATTGTCGTAAACTCACAAGAAAAAATATCTCTGGGCCCTGTTAGCTAATGGATAGTACACATCTATATCTCAGTTAAATCTCTAAACTAATGTTTTTTTTTTTTTTTTTTTTTTTTTTTTTTGCACAAAAGCCAGTTCAGGCCATGCTGGGCCAATCAAATGGTAAAAAAGAATTTCAGTGATATTGAAAAATTCCTTAAAATAAGTAAAGGTAAAAATTACAAAATTAAGCAAATGCATTTAGACGAAACTTCAAAAGCATGCAAGAAAAATTAAAAGTGCATTAATTATTGGCATTTGAATAAAATTTTTGAAATAAAAAAAACCTAAATAAAATTCAACAAACAATAATCTGAATTTTTTAAAAAAATATTTGGGAGAGGTTTGTCACCCACTAGTTCATATATGCCCATGGTTACAGCTATAAAATATCGTAAGGGAGGACTATTAAAAATGGGGCACTCGACTAAAATATGACGTACATTTAAAATTGTATGACATGTCGCATATGTTGGGTATGATTCATTAAATAAGAGGTGCTTGTCACAGAAGCGAGTGTAAACAATGCGGAGCCGATTTAATTTAACATCGAGTCCATGTATTAGAATATTACGCCATAAACAAATTTTTAATTGGAGCTAATGCAGCTTATAGGAAGTCTGCTGATTCCAAGATCATTGTCACAACATGCAGATATGACGAGCAAAAAATGCTTTTGCATGCCATGTTGAAGTTCTTGATGAAGAAAAGATCTTGCCGCTTTCGCTGCAGTATCTGCCATCTCATTTCCAGGTATTCCGACATGACTCGGAATCTAGCAAAACAAAATCTCTAAATTGAGTTCCTCGAAAATAAGAAACTGATAATTGTTCAACTTATCTATCCATTATTATCTGTCTATCTATTTGGCCTATCTATTTATTTATTATTTTATTTTATCTATCCATTCTATATGAATTTTTATATAGATATTATCTTTGGTGTCGAAACATACATGTTTTTGTTGTGAGTTTTTTTTTTTTTAAATCCTTGCTTTATGTAACCAAACATTCTCGTTTGAGAAGAGTTACTGTCAAGTATGGGAAAAAAATATTTTATCGGTAGGTGCAACAGGTTTTAAAAAAATGCAAAATTCTTTTTAAAAAATAGTCGCTCGCAATTAAGTGATCGTAAAAGCTAACACGACTTTTTACTTCAACCTTCTTTTGCAAGCCATTGACTTATAACCTAACATTACACTCTAGATTTTTTATACATCTTTTTAGATTCCTTCTTACCATCGCTGCCCCATATTTTCCCTCGGCTGGTGATTAGGCTTTGTTTTGGCCATAAATAGAGGTTTAGCCAGAGACTGTTGAGGTATTTTATCCGCAGTGTCGATTATTAGGCGAGCTATTTGCCGAGTCGTAAATTATCGGTTTTAAAAGAACATCTGTTTCTCAGTTATGATTAGCAGAGCCTCGTCTTCTTTTTAGAGAGACGGTAGCAGGGGCAGAGAGACATAAAACTAATCAATTAATGAGGACCATTCGGCGAGATGGAAAACCGCGGGGCAAGTACGGAGGCGTGGATCAAAGAAACGCTTTCTTCTGCTTCTCTAGCTCTTCTTTGTTTTGATTTTATAATTTTTTTTAACTTTCTTGCTTAATGTGTCTACATTTTTTCATTAGATGTTTTTGAATCAGAGTGTTGGTTTGAGAATAGGAAAGCTCTTGAAGTAAAGGCAATAGCAACTTGTCCATGAGAGTTGTAAAACTGCAATGCCGCCAGGAAATACTTCAAAATAAGTTTTATTCATGGTAACCTTCAAGGAAGAATCGTCAAATAGGCAAATAAAAAAATCAATTTACGAATCTCAAGTTTTCTATGATATTTTCAGGAATAATTAATTTTTATTTTCATTTTGATTTACAAGGGCCATACAAATTAAAATCAAATCAAACCGAATTTTTTACAACTGTTTTTTTCCTTCAATGTTATTGATGGATTTACTGATCAATAATCCTGAAATACTTTGTATTGAAATATTTTAAAAATTATTGTAATCTGCATTGTAAATTATTGTATTGTTTGTACCATTTAGCTACTACTTTTTTTTACCGTTTTTCTTAAAACTACTTTTAAACTTAAATGACAAGTTTGTTTTTGAACGAAATAGTGATGCCAACATTTTTGAAGATAATTCGGATTAAATGTTTTTCTATTTCTGTATCTTATAATATTTGTAATTTAATCCTCTAAAACGCTCACTTGGCGTTTTCCATTTTCCACTTTAAATCCAAAATCAGGTAATTTGTATTTATAACATGTTATTTAACATACCGATAAAATGTTCTTATGAATGAAGAGACGTGGAAAATATATAAATGAAAAGTTTATTCATTTTATTAGATAATTTATTAGATCTTAAAACTGTAAAATCAAAATAATTCGGCGTTTAATGGTTTAAAATTGTTTACTTAGATCTTAAATTAAACTCATTAAAAAATCCCTTTTGGAAATTTAGGTGGAAGAGGCTTTGTCGTCAAAATTGTCCAAGAATTCAAACAGTGCTGTAGATATTTGTTAATACTTTTTTCTGGTTATTGTAACACGTCCTGTAATCTTAATTTAATTCTGAAAATGTGTTGTCATGCAGCGAATAAGTGTCAAAAGTGAGCTTTAAACCGTTCTTTCTCAATTCCAGTTCAAAATTATTTGAAATCTTGGTACATGTACACATCTGTATAAAATGTGGCAAATATGTGGAAATTTATTATTGTACTGACAATGTTGAGCAGCCTACCCCTAATCATAGGGAAATTTTCAATTTTTTAGTATTTCCTATTCAACCCCTACCCTCTTTCCATTGTCTAAATAATTTCATTTTCTACTTTGTTCTAACTTCCTTTATTTCACTTGTAATACCTCTACAAAAAAAAAATTCTTTCGGGTCCTGGTTAATGCAATCTCGTATTTCCACTCAAAAACTTTGCAAAGAAAAATTTATTAAATGGAAACTTAAAATTTATTAAAATGTATAAAAACGATGACTGAATTTTTATCTAATTATTCCTTTGATTTAATTGTTATTCCATATCATGGGAACTTCTGAAATCCTACTTTGTACAATTATAAATAATACATTTTTATTAATTTTTAGAGTTTAGTAGGATTAAAACTGATCATTTCGAAAATCTTAAAATTATGATCTCCTTCGTATTGTGACATTTTTTTTTCTTGTGACGAATTTTTAAAAAATCTCTTCCTTATCATCTTCATCCCTAGATGGGAAGTCTTCATTATATTAATAAAATTTTGAAATAAATTCATGGTTAGTAGGATATTTAGTATCACAATATCTATCTATCTGTAGAAAATTTGACAGCTGTATACCATCTTCACCATCTACGTACTATGTCTTTCAAATGCTGCTATTTTTGATAGCAGCCAACACGATATTAATTTTATTTAAATTCGAAATATCTGAAAGACCAAACTTCGATCAACAGTTTTTTTTTCTTTTTTGCCTAATCGTGTTTATTTGGAAAAGAGTTTAAATACGAATTTCATACGACTTACATATAAATATTTTTCAATCTTACCTCATCTCATATCCCTCAGCGCCATGTCACAAAATTTTGAGGTACCAGTAGGTTATCATCCTCTGACAACTATGCAAGTACCACAAAAATTTACGATATGACACTATGTAACATTTTCAGTATGGGAGCAGATAGAAAAAGGCTCAAATAGTTAGTTATAAAAAGTTTTTTTTTCTTCTTTCGTGTGTGCAAAATCGCCTTTTTTTCAGCAAAAACACCTATATAGACAAACTTAAAAAGCAAAATCTTATCTAAATATGAAATTTGATCCAAATCATTAGAGCCGTTTCCAAGATACACAAAATAATTTTTTTTTATGTACAAGAATTGCTCATTTAAAGCTATAAAATAAATGAGAAGTCACTCGAAGTTGAGCAAAAATTTGCAAGAAATCCGAACATTTTGTTATAGAGAAATTGTTTTTCGCAATATAAGGAGTGAATAATATATACATTTCTTCCAAATTCAGGATTCGGTAAAAATTTTGTTCAAACGAAATTCATTGTTTGGAGACTGCATTATTTAACCAGTGCTTCAATATTAACTTAAAAAGAGACAAATTGCATGATGCATTTTCATTAATTATTCCAATCTTTATGTGGCTGTTATAATTATATGCTTGGAATATATTTATAGAATTGCATAAGATAAAAATAAGGTAGAAACTCGCCTTCTAAACATTTTTAATACGCCTTTTAACAACAACATTTTTTGTGCCAAAATTAACGAAATGATTTCATGAGCAACACAATCATTTATGGCACCAAATATCTCAAGGTTTTATAAAGAAATACTACGAGTACTTTTTACGAGATGCTCTAATACAGAAAATTACTTGCCTCCACATTTCTAGAAGGTCCGCAAGAGCTTGACAAACAGCTGGTTTCAGAAGAGCGATGGGGAAGCCATCCAAAGACAGATCGCAACAAGGTCTTCTGGAAAAGTAAGCGTATGGCAAGCATCACCTCGGGCCACAAATCGAAGCATCGTGATATACGATGACAGTTCAGATCGAGTGTTATCGATATGCTTGTAGTTCTTCGGCAAGAGTGCATCGGATATCTTTATTAGGCCCACCGAATAGAGCCATTTCATCTGCAGGTAATACAAGAAATAAATCTATGAGTAGAAAGAAGAGTGCATTCCTGTCTTGGAGAACATTTAGGAAATTGGTGCGAGTATAAATCAACGACTTATTATTATATATTTTTTATTCATTTCGTGAAATAAATACATTATGCATTGTTTTTTGTCTCGCTTTGCGCAAAATTTATATATTTTTTTAAATATTCATATTGCATTGTTACATAAGAAATGAATCTTTAACATCACAAGAAGGAAAAAAAAGTAGCTCTATTAGTAAAGTTTGTGAAATATTAAGGTATCTCAAAAGTTTCTTTCTCATTGCGCTACGAATGGCCTTATCTGGCTCTGCTTGTGCAAACATGCTGGCTTATCTATTAGCCTTCTACGTCATCGGTTCCAGTTGTCCCAGAGCTCTAAACTGTCGCAAAGGCGGGACTATATCCCAAAAAAATTCTTTTGTGCATTTGGTGGGATGGAAAAAGTGTAATTTTCTACGAGCTCCTTCCTCAAGATGGAACAATTCTACGAAATACTATCATTAACTGGATCAATTGCAAGCTGCCGTAGGAAAAGAAAAGAAAAAAAACTGAATTAATGAACCAACGAGGCATTGTTTTTCATCATAACGCGAGACCACATATTGCATTAATCTTAAGAGAAAAGTTCTTACAGTTTGATTGGGATGTTTTACAGCATTGTGCATACTATCCAGATCTTGCTCCATCTGATTATTACTTCTTTCTGTCCTTAAAAGTTTCTCTTCGTGATAAGCGCTTTAAATCCATCAGCGAAATAAAAGCTCACCTCGAGGATTGTTTCTTGTTCAAAACATAATAATTTTGGGAAGAAAGCATAATGAAATTTCCTGAGAGATGGAAGACGGTAATAGAGCAAATGGATTCTTATATAACAAAATAAATAGTATCTTAAACAGCAAATATTGTGTATTCATTTCATATTAGAGATAGGAAAGAAACTTAAGGGTCACCCTAATACATCTGATAAAATAAAATTTTCTCATGGATGGGATTCAGCATATTTTAAAGAAATGCATTCAAGTAACTGTTATTTCTTTCAGATCCAATCGGTTTATTAGGTTTACTTCCTATATTGAACCGACAAGAGTTGTCTCCTCAAAATTTTTCTCTTACTCTCAAACAAAGATATTATCCCTGTGAACGCTTGCATGACAGTGGCGTACAGATATTAACCTTTGGAGTGAATTTAGCATTTTTACTGAATTTATCATGTGATCCTTGGCGAGTATTTTCACGTTTATTCCCTGGTATGCTGTCAGAAGTATTCACAAATTGCATTTTGATTTCAAATCTATTCTTCCTAACTAATTGAAACCAAAATTTGACAACAGACTGCAATTTCATTTATAAAATCACATCACCAAATTTGATATATTTAAATCATTGCGTTTTTAAATGATCGTGTTTATATGTTTCTAAAAGTACAGACCGACAGACGTTAACCCTTTGTTGGATTTCTCTCTAATTTTTTTAAGTGTCCCTAATATAAATATTAAATTTATGTACAGAATTTTATTCACCCCAACTCTCTTCTTTTTGCTATTTTCATGTTAATTTATATTCGAACAGACGGACAGACAAGCTTTCTATGAACGGACTTTGCTCAAAATTTGATAGAAATCTACACATTTGGTTTTAAACCTGTATAACAAATTTCATCCGTCTAACTCAAAGTGTTTTTGAGTCATATGACAAAGACAGACAATTATTTTCTAAAAATTGTGTTTTTCGAACTCGAGGAGGTCTAAAACGTGGAGATTCGACAAAATCTCGAACTCGATTTTTTTTTTTTTTGACGATTACTATACTTTCTCTGAACTTCGCATACGAGAAAGTAAAAATTCTGCGAAATGAAACTGTGCTGATAACTTTGAAATTTGATTAAATTTTTAGGATGACACTAAAAGCGGCAATCTCATTCTTCAAATGTACCCACCATATGAGTGCGAATAATATTGACCCTTGTTATCTTTTCTCGTGATTTAATTCTTCACATTGAAACATTGTAGATAATAAATTTAAAAATTCATACATTGAAAAGCACATTTTTATTCATAGTAGAGATTACAAAAAAAATTTTGTATGTTGAAAATCATGAAAATAATGCTGCATAAAACGGGTACATGCATTCACACACATTAACACATACATCGCCAAATCTACTTTGAAGAAGTCATCCAATCACGAATTACTTCTAGGTTGATAGACAGTAAACGTAATTTATTGATTTCCATGATAATTCATTTAAATGAGTGGTACTTGATGTTATGTTAAACATAATATCTTGACATTTCATCGGCACAAAAGCTTAGGTATTTTGAGATGATTGATTTCAATTACAATTTGACAGTAATAGAATGGTTTGATTTGTTACGCAAATATCTTGTTTTGAAGGAAGTGACATTTAATTCTGTTCTCATCTCCTTCTTCAGAGCCTGGCCAAGAAAGCACATGAGTCAATTTTTCGCTATTCGAACTCACAACATTCCAAAGTGATGATGTTCAGTACATGAAAGCAAATTACTAAATGAAGGTTTGTTTACAATGTAGATCTTCACAGAATCGGCCCGGAATCTCTGTTTACGGATTATAATATCCTCTAGAATTCTTCTTATGTTCACCTTCATATTTTTTTCTCTCCCCCGCCCTTTAATTTTGTATAAATAAACTATTAAAAATTATTTATTTATTAAGTAAAAAAAATTGTTACTGTTTCATAGTTTGGAAAATCCCCCACTTGTTTTCGTTTTCGGAATTCAAATGAAAATAATTTTTTTTTTCTTTTTGATTTGTGCTTCTTGTCCATAATTTAGATCAATCATTTTTTATAATCTCATTCTACTGATTTTTTTAATAATTTTTTTTAATTTAAAACTGAATTACAAGCAATGTCTTCCCAAATGCTATTTCAATCTAATTTTTCTTAAGTTCTTTCCACAAAATCTGATATTAGAGCAAGTCAAAAGATGTACAATAATGTATTTGTTTATTTTGTGACATTTTTTCAAATCATAAGAATATGTAAAAATTAATTTCATTCCCCAAATTCCAAAATTTATTAATTTTTTTATAATTAGATTTTAATTTGTTTCTTAGATTCTAAATCAAAAATCATTTAATGAGAAATTAATGAAATATTGATTGACAGTTGATCTTAAAGCTTTTAAATATTCAAATAACTGTTTTTCGAATTAGACCGACCAATGAAAGCGAATTTGAGAGCAATAAATTTTTCATAATCTTAAAAATAAAACTTGACAATCAAATATATTTATTGTTTTTTTGAGCATAAAATTTAAACAGATGTTACTTTGATATATATTCTTTAAAGGAACATAATTCATTAACTGTATTTTAAAATTTCAGCTGATTAAAATGATTCTTGATACAATTCTCAATAGTGATTTAAAATGATTCTTTATATAATAAAAACATGCTTTCTAATAGACTTAAAATAGTAATTTTATTCTATTTGCATATACTGTCTAGTTTGGACTAGAAAGAATATGCAAATGGAATAAAATTGTGATACAGTAATAGTAATTTGACAAGATAGACAGTAAATGCTTCTTAGCTGGTTTATCAATTTCATTTTTCACTTAAAGGGGGGAAATTGATCAAAGATCATCATAATAGATATTTAGCAATATTCTATTTCACGAGATGCAACACTTTTTTATATGCTATTCTTTATACAAAATTTAAGCGGTTTTTAATTTTTATATCCTGTTCGTCTCTAAAGATTTCGTATATCTTTTTTTTATTTGATTGTATACCTTTGTAATGTCACCTGAAAGTTGTAGGATATTTTTTCCTGATTTGCATTGCCGAATTTTTGCAAATTGGAATTATCTCCAAAACTTCTACTTTAAAAAAAAAAAAAAAAAAAAACCTTCAAAATCGTTAGTCGAGCATTGAAACAAAGAAAAAGATTCCACCAAAACTTTTATGAAGATCATTTCGCAGTCATCTCATACTTGATTTTATAATATTTAGATATTGTAAAATTAACTGTAGTATTCAGGCTACGTTCTTTCAATTTCGGGCATTAATCTAAAGAAAAATATTTGCCGAAAAAAAAACACCTTGCAATTTACAATTGGTTACTAAGACAGTTGTATATATTTAAGACATAATTAAAATCTTTCAATCTTTTTCTTTTCTTTGTGATAATGCAATCTGTGATTAAAATAGAAAACATTTCATGAACCTGAAATATTTCTATTATCAGATCATCAACAGTTATGTTTCAATTTATGCAATCATCAACAGTTATGTTAACCCTTAAATGCCGAGCATTGCCTTTTAGCGACATATCAAATTTGGTTTTCTAAAATATTATGACAAGATTGAAGATTTAATGCCTGCTGTTGCCGGAAGGATGCATATCGAAAATGTTATTTAGAAAATTTACAACATTTTTGATGGAAAAAATCATTATTATTTCTTTGTAACTGCAACTTATTGTACAACTGCTTTTTATTGTGTTTCCACATTGAGAATATCATACTTTCTTCTGCGACGCTGAATTAAAAGTTGTTACATGAAAGGACCTTTCATTTAACCCTTTCTAAGGCCATGGAAAGCGTGTTTCCTCTCCCCTCCAAATTAATCACTTTTTGTATGAAATTCTGTAGATTAAGATAAATTGTCACAAATGTTTCATTAGGACAAAACTTTTGATGCTTCAGTTTCTTATCTCACATAAAATGGTGTGTTTTGGTTTGTTAGTCATTAATTAATTTAATTAATTAATTAATTTAATTAAACTCATCTAATAAGCTAAATGAATCGCTTTTCTTAAACCAATCTCAATCCTAAAAGTATTTTAATATACCATGAATAGGAAAAAATGGCCTTTAAAAAGTAGAAGTCTATATTTATCACTATAAATAATTTATTTTTCTCTCCTAAAGCCCAGTGTTGCCAATTGGTAACAAATTGTTTCTAAGCCGTAAACATACTGAACTCTTTGCACTCGGATGATGCCTGTGACTCACCATTCAAAATGGTGCATCATTTTGACATTTTATTTTATTTTATTTTTCTTCAATTTTGATTCTTAAAAATGTCTACAGAATGGTAAAAAGACATAGATTTATTTTTCAAAGAAATTCGATTTAAAACAATTACGCATATTTAGTTTTCAGATATTTAGTTTACGTATATTTAGTTTTTAGTTAAACAAATCTTTGTATTAGGTGAATAATTATACATCGAATAACACTTCCGAGTGCAAAGGGTTAAAATAAGATTTTTTAAAAACAATTTCTTTATGATTTATTCAAGAAATGAAAGTAAAATAAAAACATTTAAATCAATTAAAAAAACATTTAGGAGTTAAGACTGAAAAAGAAATCTTAGCAAGCCCATCTATTTTTGAATTTTCACATTATGCTTTTTTTATTAGTTATTTTCATATAATTTATTACATAAACTTACTACCAGTAATCTTTGCAACTTGGCCTATAATAAGCCACATAATCTCTCATAAAGTCTAATTATTAATCACTTTTAATGATTATTGTTGCTTAGAAAGTAAAACGAAGTTTAGATATTTCCATGCAGAAACAGAATATTAAATTGAGCGCCATCTGCCTGTTTCATTCCAGAATCCTCAGCGAGTTTAGTTGCTAAAACTTTTCTAAGCAACAGATTCGAAAAAGTCGTCCGCTGCTTACTGTGTACAGAACTCCATTTTCTATATGATTCATGGTTCTATGCCGAAGTTTGAGAAAATTCCAAAATAGATTTAAATAGATCATCTAAACGATAGAGGGGCTTAAAAAATATTTCCATGACCCTTGAATCTTTATAAAGCAGGCGAAAACTTCTCACACTTTTAGCCGAACTTTTAATTGGGATCCAATTTCAGGAAACCTTCGTTTTACGTGAGGCGAATCAGCCGAAGAAATTCCCCCCTCCCCGAAGGCATCAAACTTATTTTCAGTAATAAATTCAACGCAGATCATCATTCAGGTTTTGAAAAGTTTCCTCTGGAGAGAAAAATTCTCTAATTACAAAACTTCCACTGCCAAAGCTTCGCCTCGCGTATTAAGGGTAAAGAATTCGAGCCTGCCTTCCACATTGCAGTAAAAATATTTTACGTGATTTTCGCCTCTTTGGCGAGGAAAATTACCGGATTAGACTGGTTAAGGGGATTTTAATAAAATTTTAGCTGAAACGTGATCGAGGTCGTTTATCAGTCTTTTGCTCAGAAGAAGTAAGAAGGTGGATTCTAAACAATAACGTTAAAACTACTTTTAATCGCAAATTACTTCTTGAGAAAGTTTTGGGAGCCTTATGCCCGAGTATTAAATGCCGCTTGGTAATCTTTGAGGGAAATTTTTAACGCCCAAAAGCAACATTTTGATGGAAGAAACATCCTTTAAAAATGCGTACTGGTCTATCGGTTTCTGGAAGATGCTTGGCAATATTTTATGAAAGTTTGGGCGGAGTAACATTTTCTTAGTGGTAGCGTAATTATCGTAAATTATTATTAGTACGAAGGTAAAGAGATAGCGAAGATGATGTGTGTTATGGTGGGTAGATTTTAATAGACAGTCATTACGGGTATTTTTTACCATTTTTTATAATCTTTATGAGGTTTGTATTTCGAGGAAAGAATATATTTGGGTAAATCCTTAACTAAATTTATTTATTTGTTTGTTACACCAAAAATATATTAAAAATAAAACATTTTTCAAATTGATGTATAACAATATTTGAAGACTGATAGATTTTTTTTGCTGCTGGTTAATATATTAATTGTACTGGTTAAGCAACGTATTAACCAGAACAAAAATATTTAACATAGAATCTCATGAATATATTCTGTTTCATGAATTCTTACGAATGTAATAAAAAATATTAAAGGTTTTGTAATTTCTGAGATGAAAACAAAATGCATTTTTTTAAAAAAAATTAATTTAATATGCGAATAACACTATTAAATTTTTCATTATTTCTTTTAGTGCTTAGTTTTTAAACTAATTTGAATAATCTAACATAAAAAATTGCCAATATTGTAGGGATAAAAACAACAATTTCAATTAAAATCTCCTTAGATTCCAACGTTTTAAAAATTTGCTTGGAAAATAATTTGAAGATAAGATTTGATATAATTTTTTTATTTCTTACTATTGCATATCCTTGAGGCTAAATTTATTTATTTATTAGTTGCATCAGAAATATTAAAACCTTTTTCAAATTGACAATAACAATATTTGAAGACCGATTGATACTAAACAACATATTAACCAGCACAAAAATACTTAAAATAAAATCTCATGAAAATATTATGCTTCATGAATTCTTGCAAATTGATCAAAAAGATCAATTTTTTTACGATTTCTAGAAAGAAAAAAATGTGTATTTTTAAATTTTAATTTATTATGGAAATAAATTATACTTAAATTTTCAGTATTTTTTCAGTGCTTAGTTCTTAAAATAATTTAAAAAATCTACTATAAAAAAATCGCCAAATATTATAGGGATAAAAACAACGATTTTAATTCAAATTTCTCTAAATTTCAACATTTTATATATATGCTGGGAAAATAATTTTAAGGTAAGATTTGATATAAACTTCTTATATCTTACTATTGCATAGTTTTGCATAAGACTTTTCCTGTAATATAGTATAAATTACAGGTACCTTTTGACCTCTTCTTACAGGTACTTTATTACAAGACTGGTTAATCCTCAACCATCGAAAAAAAACTACTTCGTTTATATGACGGAAAGGCTGCAAAACAAAGGTTTGATGTCGTCTTCCCCTTTTATAAAAATTGTGTATCTTCTTATATCAGTCATTATTTCCCTTTTCTTATTAGAGTTGAAGCATTTCTTAGAAAGACAGGAATAATTTCCCTTTCATCCGTTATCGAAAAAAAAGGGGTGGGGGTCACGATAAGTAGAATATTAAAAAATATTGTACTTTCTTTTATGTGCCAAAACAATCTGGAAAAAAAATTCGGAGAACATAATTCAATTCATTATGTTAAATATAATATTCACCTGCAGTCAATAGTACATCAGACAACATTTAAATATTTTCTTAATTAGCGCTAGCATATCCGTCCAAAATAAGAAATAATATGGTACTTGTCGGTTGTAACGGCGACCAAAATGTGCTTAGAAATTTTTTTGCCAATTTGGCGATTTTAATCTTCACACTATATAGCATGTGATTCGAACGTTCAAAATTTTTCATAATAAATAATAATGCACTTGAGTATACAGGTGGCCTATTGTGGACACTTTTGAAAATCTTTGTTTTCTAACTTTGTATGCTTATAGAAAATGTTACATTTTACAAAATGCAAACTCTTGCATATCATTTTAAAGAGAATTTAATGCTAATTTCAAGCAAAATTCAAATATTTGCAATACAAAAAAAGTTGTACTTACTTTAATCTGAAAAACAAACACAATGATGAAGTGGATTGTAAATTCTGACTTTCCAGACCAATCACTGAACTTGTAAGGAACCAGTTTCCTTACAATCAAATGTTAATAACTAGCTGCAAACATCATGTTTAAAGTTGAAACGAGTCATTATTGTGCTTTGTTCTGTAGAAGGTAGACTGTTTTTTACGTAATCAAATTACAAGTAAGAAATTTTGTTAAACTTTTTAATATTTAGTAAGAATTTTTGTAAATATTTCTAATATTTAATCAAGAAGCAATGGCATCAAATAAAATATTGGACACCTAAAAAGAGAACTAAGATTATTGTGTTACAAGAATGTGGTCTTTCCTATGCTGAAATTGCAAGACAGATAGGTGGTTCAGGGACTGCATCTAAAGTCCAAGAGTTTTGTTTACGATATCAGGAGAAAAATTCAATGAAAAAAAGCAGGAAAAGGCCCAGAAAGATGCACCACATCTGTTAATGACAGAAGAATAAAAAGACTATGTCTCTAAAATAGAAGAATGTCACCAGAGGCCATCAGAAGTCAACTGAATGATGCTGGCGTTTTTTGTCAGTTACAGAACAATCAGGAGAAGATTATTAGATGTTATACTAAGAGGTAGAATTCCTCGAAAAAAACCTTATCTCAATTTAACATTAACTCACATTAATTGGACCTTTAATTATTTTTAACAATTAACATTAACTCAATTTAACTCAACTCACATTAATTGGACAAATGATCTCTGGTCACAAGTTATATGGAGCGATGAAACAAAGATATCGTTATTCTGTAGTGATGGGCGGAAATATGTACGGCGTAGAATAGGCGAAGAGCTACATCTGACTGCATTCAAACAACTGTGAAGATCTCAGTGTTATGATTTGATCATGCATGTCAGCAGACGGTATTGATCGCCTTCATGTTATCGACGGGACAATAAGTGCAAGAAAATACATTGACACTATTCTAGAGACAAAACTTATACCTTTGATCAATGGTTTCTTTCCCAACAACGCATCATTTATTTTTCAGCAGGATTCAGTTTCTTGCCATATAGCAAAAATAAAAGGTTAACAGCAAAAATAAAAAATAAAGGTCACCCTAATAAATATTCATAACTCATTGCAGTCATCAGCATCTAATGTATCTCGATAATTATTACCACTGAACTTTTTTTATCGCAAATATTTGAATTTTGCTTTTGTATTGATATTAACATTAAATTCTCTTAAATATGATATGCAAGAGTTTGCATTTTGTGAAACGTAACATTTTCTATAAGCATACAAATTTAGAAAATATAAAAATTTTCAAAAGTGTCCCCAATTTTGGCCACCAATATATTTCAGTAATTTGGCGAAGTTTTTTCTTTGCGCTTTATGATCGCCGTTAATTTGGTACAATTCGATATCTTTATTGTATATTGTATTGTATATTTTAGTATTCAAGGTATAAAATAAAGATATGATTTTTACTTATTTATTATAAATTTTTATTTCTAAAATTTAATAATCACGGTCAATATCATAATTTATCATTAAAATTTCATTACACCTTCTATTGAAGTTTGATTTAGAATCAAACAATGTCGAAATTTTTTTAAAGTGCGCCCTTCTTAAAAGCCGCAGCTCTTTCTTGAGATAAAATTGGAACTAACAGATTACTCCTATCCTCCCGTAGGCACATGGATAAAACTGAATGATCAGACCACTGTGATAGCAACACTGGCGGGAACAGTGGTTGAGTCCTAAGGGCCATCACCGGCCACAGCACAATACTTATATTGGGAAGTACGTCCCGTTATCTATGAGAGGTAGCCAACCATCTACCTCTTTTTATACCCACCAGGGCGGCGAGAACCAGAACCAACCCCCATATCTGAAACTTCTCATCCTTATTTTTGGTCCCCTCCCGCAGTGGGTGAGATTGGGTGTATAAAGGAATAAACAGAAAATAAGAGATATGCATAGCACAATGAACAGGATGGAGTGAAGTTTCTAAAATATTATAAATTATACATCTATCAAAATTTGAAGTTGAAAATTTTTTGCTGAAGCAGTCATTAAAATCAACTTATACAAAATTTGCAATTGAGAGTTTTAGAAACCATTAATATCGACAAAAAAACTAGTCGCCAAGTTGGCTAGAATATATATACTTGTCCAATATACATGATGTCCGATACTATACCCGAGTCCATCAGTTCCAGTCAGAAAGTTTTTAAACTTCACTGATCATTTGTTCAATCTTGGAAGATTAATTTTCCCATAATGACAACGTTTCCCGATGTCAATTCAAACTTATTTTGAATGGGAAATAGGTACATTTCCGATTCAAAAGATAAAGCTCCACAATTAGAACATATCTAAACATTGTTTCAATTTTTCCCGCTTTGCCGCCAATGCAGCAGATTCACGATCAGCTTTTCTTTTCAATCAGGCAAATTTTCGCTCGGTCTTTCTTCGCATTTATTTTTTCATCTGATACTGCTCGACAGCCTACTTTTATTTAAAATGACTCTGGAAGGTTAACGCGTGTATTACTTAGATATCCAGACGATTTTTAGCCAAGAAAAGAAAAATTTCCGTTATTCGAGAAAAGTAAACAAACTGAGAAGCTATTCATTAATGTTGTCATAAATGATGTGTCCAAAAGTAGAATTATCAAATATTATTAACTTAAACTCATTTACGGTCAATTTAGTATTAATTAAGGCTTTACTTTTCTTTATTTTTCTTGTCACCAATTCTTCGTCAAGTACAATATAAATACTTACTACGGCATAATAATAATTTTCATTAAATATTTCAAGCAGTACTGGCAGAAAGTTAAATGTTATACGTTAGATGACTCGCTATTTACCAATCACAAAACGAATAAAACGCAATGTTCGCATATTTTTT
The DNA here is from genome assembly GCA_026543865.1 of Argiope aurantia. NCBI lineage: Eukaryota > Metazoa > Arthropoda > Arachnida > Araneae > Araneidae > Argiope > Argiope aurantia. The sequence continues at coordinate 117,041 of JAPMOR010085630.1, read as the reverse complement.
TTTTATGTAATATATATTTGTATCAGAGTTGCGCTCTAGGAAAAACTTAACAACGAACAATATATATATTCTCAATTTTCAAAATGGAAATAATTAAGGATATAATTTTCATTAATGGTTTTTGATATCGAGGTCAACTGGCACTAGAAAAAAACATTATTCGTAAAAGCAGATTGAGCATTCATTTTATCATAAATATGGAAAAGAGATGACACCTTGTCAGCAGCAATGTTCATTGGCATTGCCCATTCATCAAAGGGCAGATAAGACCCTGGACATAGCGGTGATCACGAAATATTCACTTCCATCACTGCTCGGCTGAAAGTTTCTTTCTCGGTGACAGCCGTCCTCTATCAACCATCCAGGAGGGATCAGATGGAAGTCCGAACAGAGTTTGGTTTTTGTGGGTCCTCCTTCTTCGTCGCTGGGACTTGTGACTGTCACCTGGCCGAAGAGGCTGGATATATCAAGGCATCTGACACATCTCTCTCTTCAAGGACTCTTTTATTATTTATTTATTTTTGATATACATAAAGAAATGAATATGAAACTGAGAAAATATGGTCACGAAATGCTGTAAATTTTGTCAGAACTCGATGAAATGCTTTAGAATAAGATAGGCTAGAGACAAGATATTATTTAATCATTTTCAGCTGATAAAAGCGGTTAGCGCTTAATCTAAAATATTTTTAAAAAACCTAGAAAATTCGAAAATATAATACATGCAAAAAGAAAACCTTTTTTAAAGAATATCTTTATTAGTGTAATTTAAAAATATGATGTTTTATTTTGACTTTTTTCCAATTCTTACACTTTAATTTATTATTCTCTATTATAAATAACATAAAGACAATTTTTTTATCATATTCACTATCACTATCATACCCTCTGTATTGAATAAAGATTTAATTAAACTGGCATATTGGCTGATAATCAAGTTCCCAAAGTATTAAAATAGTTAACTGTCATTGAGAATATAGAAGAACGCAAATTTTTTAATTTCTAGAACATCTAGTATGAAGTGTGTAAAAAACTGCTTACAAAACTCTGTCTTGACAAGCTTTACACAATACAAATTAAAGTAATAAAAAAATTTTAAAGATACATTCTACTTACACAAAATTAAAATTTATAATTTCTAAAAACGAATAAAATTTGATGATTCTTATTTTTCTGTATTTAAATTTGGTAATAAGAGATTAAAAATTGATCACCATGATCCAGTCTCGCATTCGACACAGATTTCATAGTCCAAGATTATGAGGTTCTTCCTAAAATAAACTTTATGTAGTTTCAGAATATTAATGTAATTAAATGAAATTAATCTTAATATGTACAAAAGTCATCGTGACTAATATATAAGCATAATTTTTCAACGAGAATCGTGGCCGAAGATAGAGAAGACACTTTGAATGTTTAACTGTTTCATTCCATCACGGGATACATGCTTTATGTACAAGCAGAAGCGACGAGTATATGAACGCAGAACGACACAAGAGAAAAATGAAGAAAAACTAATGAAAAATGTATTCCCTTGATTACATACTGTGAGATTTTGCTAGGGATTTCTTTACACCTGTCAACCCAGATTATTGAATTATCGGGATCTTTTAAAAGAATGTGTTTGACAATTTTTTATCCCTTCACTCTGTGTATGGGAACTTGTCGATCTCAGCAATTGCATTGCTTCTGTTGCATTAATTAAATAAAAAAAGGTTGAATTGGATTAGGAAATAAGAGAACATTTTAGAATGAAGATAATATAGGCTAAATTAAGCTAAAAATTAGGAAATTAATTTTAAATTAGATTTTAAAATATCATTATATATATATACTAATCAATTTTCTAAATTTTATCTTATTTTAGCCAATATTAACTTCATTCTAAAATATTCTCTTATTTCTTGGTGCAATTCCCCTTTTTTTATTTAATTGATTCAAAAAATGAAATATTGTCATTATTATCTTCATTCCTTTTCTATTGTGCTGGAGTTTTGAAATTTGAGCGAAAATGATACATTTCGCTTTAATGTTTTTAGAACTTTTCTTCTATTAATGAGTTATATTAATTAAATTTTGATTCCATATCAGTGGAGATACCTAGGACAGAATTCGAGAAAAATATGACTTCAAGATTCCAGAATATTTTTAATAACTTTACATAAAATTCGTGTAAAATTGAAAACTAAATTAAAAAATAATTAGAAACATGGAGAATGATAATTGTTAAGGCTTGATCTCTCAGGACTCATCTTTAAGACCCATCTTTATTATATTTTTTCAAATTCCATATTTATTATACAGAAAATAGAAAAAAATGCATTAAATATTAAGAAACGAGTATATATATATGTAACAAATTTTGATTGAAGAAGAATGCAGGTTCGAAACAGTGAAGAGACTTGGTATTTTTAATTACGTTTTATTCTATTCCGAGTGGCATGATTATATACAAGAAAACGCAGCGCGGCACACACAGAAGTATGAAAAGGGAAAAAAGGGCTAAACAGATGACATCGAGCCTTATATAACATTGGATTTCTGGCCAAGCTCCAATTCAATACACGTGTGACCTTTAACACCTTTTGAAGGGTAAAAGTATCACTTTATTTAATACGTAGTACTGATGGCGCATTATTTTTACAAAGGGATTAATTAAACCGAAAGTGGAATTGGATCACGAAATAAGAGAATATTTTAGAATGAAATTATTATGGGCTAAATTAAGAATTAAGTGAAATTAGAATTAAAATATCATTACATATATATATTAGATAAATTTCATCTAAAAATATAATTAAAAATATATCTAAAAATTTATTAAAATTAGAGAAAGAAATTATATGGAATAAAATCGTCAAGTTTATTTCTTAAATTTTAAAACTTTTTATAAATGGTTTTAAATAATATTATGCTCTAAATTATTAAGGAGAAAAATCAAAATGTTTATTAATTTTAATTAAACAAAATTTTGCTTAACCTATTCTTGAAAAGTACCTACGTCTTAAGAAGGAACACATGCCAAATTTCATAGCTCTTGTAGAATATTTTTCCCTATGACCCATGTTGCGATTTATGATAGAATGCTGACCCATAAATATTATCATGTTAAAATTACTTTCATTTGTATCTATGGAAAAATGGAAGACATTTCAAATTTCATATAATTTATCACATCACACCATTAAATATTTAAAATAATAATTTTGGTAGACACATTTAGAAGCATTAGAAAAATAATTCTACATTCAATGCAACTTATTAAAATGCATACACATATTCATATTTATTTAAATTATTATCTTACATTAGGAAACTTTAATGACGTTTTGTTTCCATTAACATTCTAAAACCTAATCACGTAATTTCAGTTTGTAATTGCGCTTCTAATTGCTTGTTGTATGCCGTTGTTGCAGCAAGCTCTTCACCTGGAAGACGAGATTGAAGCCAGAGGAGCGTAAAATTTACTGACTTTCTAAATGAGTGTCTTTGTAGTTAATCATTCTTCACCTTTCGCTTGCCAGTGAACAATTTAGTCATTAATAACTATTAGCTTTCAAACATTCAACCGAGCGAGACCAACAAAAATTCACTTCAAGGTTTAAAATTAGTGAAATATATTTCATTTTGCCCATCCTGTGAGCCAATGTTTTGGCTACATTGTTGCTTGATTAGTCGTATGACATCAGAATGCACAATCTGGCTTGATTAGTCACGGGTTAGTAGCAAAGATGAAAGTTAAAACAAGTTAATTTCTTACGTCTGGTATGTTAATTAGATTGTTGATTTCATACAAGGAAACTTATAAAAAGATCCTGATAATTGAAAGTTAACTAAATTATTTAACCAGAATGAATGTTCTCTTTTCCACTTCTGTCGTTCTTAATACTTCTATAATATAACGCATTTTGTATTCAATTCAATCCAAAATTTAGAGAATATAACTGTGCTTTTAATGATTACTAGAATTGAATAAAAAGCAACATGATATTTATCCATTGAGTTTTACCATGTATTTATACAATTATGAGGCGTATCATGTTTAGTTATAGTTGGGTCCCATTTTGAAGTAACACAAGGGTTATTTTTAAATTCGGACATCAAGAATCGAATCAAATGACGAAACTGATATTTGAGCAGGCAGTTCCTCTTTCCTAGTTTTTACATTACACTAACGGGAGATTTTTAGAATCGGATTGCAAACCTTGACCAGAAAACTCATCACCACAGCCAAAGTTTTGTGTTGAACTACATCTTATAGTGACGTAAATCGAATATCAGCTTTTAATCATTTCTTGATGACAAAATGAGGCCAGATTTTGATACTGAACTTCAATTTTAGTTTGAAAATCACAATTTATTTATAGAGCTGGTTTCGTCTTCAAATTATATATAAATAAACTAATATACAGTTTTCTTTTCAGTAGAATTAGCAGAAAATTTTACATAAATTTTTTATATCTGTCCTATGATAATTTGTAATGTCTGTCTATTTGATAAGGGTATCTATCAGATATCCTTATCAGTAAATCTGATTTTAATGCTGATATCTTTGAGTAATTTTGCTAAATTAGTATCTAATTTAAAAAGAAAATTCACGTTACACGAGATATTAATGACTTACTCATAAATATCTCCAGCCTTATATTTACTCTTTCGTGAATTGTAACAATTGTAAAATTGTCAAATAGGACGCTTCATGCCTATTTTAATAAGAGTCTGATGATAAATTCAAAGAAATTTGCAAGTCAAGGGATTAAATAAAGGATGACTATTTAAAAATATGTTAACTGGAGATAATGAAACGAAAAGAGTCAAATCGCTTATATTCTATTATATTCTTGAGGCAGCTTTTTTACATTTTTGGCGTTAATGCAGTAATGTACTAAAAAGCAGAGAATCTAAATAAGTATTTTGAATTCGATTTTAATGAGTGAGATCAATATTTCTACATGCCTGTTTTAACTGAGACTAGAATTATTTTCTCGACACAAGATATTGAAGCAGTACTAGGCGAACTAAGCTTTCTAGGGCCTTTAAGAAATGTAAGTCTCGGGCCTTCTTTTACCATTATCCATCTTCCAAAACCAGATATTTTTTTTATTCATTTTAATTTAATCTCTGTATAAGCAGTTTTAAGGAGCAAATCTTGACGAAATGAACCAGCAAAACAATACATAATGGATCACTTTCAAGAGTATTGATTTCAATACATCAATGAAAAATGCAATAAAAGGGATTTCGTGCAGAAAAGTAAAAAGAAACGGACAAGAATGTTTAACCCATTCTAACTACTATTTAATTAGTTTTCTCTGTTGTGAGCCAATTTATTCATCGAGAATATCGGTTATGTATAAATCTCTTATGCATAACTTAAAATTCGTTATTCCCTTAAGAGGGTATTTTTAAGTATGAAATTGTTATGGACATTCAAACCATATAATTTTCAAAAGCTTACACAAGGTCTGCTTATTGTGTACATGAACCTTACTAATAGAATCAAGTCTCATGCTATCACAGTGCTGAAAATTTAACTGTTCGGGTAATTTAACTTCGATATTTCACAGTACTGAACTAGCTATGAAATGATGAAACAAAATCATTCTTCCAGAGCTTTCAACGATAAATAAAAACAAAAGAATAAATATTTGTTGTAAAAACAGTTTAAATTTTAGTTCGACAATAATTTAAAAAAAAACCTTTAAATTAGCCAAAATACAAGAATAATATATAAACCAACTAAGTTAATTTCATTAAAAAATACTATTTGTTAAGTTTTAGAATGCGTAAAAATCAGTTTTGTACAATGATGCATGGAAGTCCCATTTAATTTTTAACTATCCAAAAACACTAACTTAAGAAAACACTCTAAATAACCCATTTCCATTCATCTATTGCATATTTCTTCTAATCTTTTGGCTATAGGTTGAATACTCTGTCTGTAGAGTGCTATTACACATACTGACACAAAGAAACAAAACCCATACATTCTCTTTTATTATTAGTTGAGATCGGGTGAGTGTTTTCAATTTATAAAGTAAAGATATATAAAATGTATAAAAGATAATTACTTAGGAATGATGATGAATGATACTTAATTTTAATTTGTACGAATTTGAGCACACGGCTTTTGTAAATTCAATTAAAGTGTAGAATTGATTTACTGTGAAAATATCACAACAAAAAATATGAGATCTTAGAGCTCTTAAGCAATTGTCTAATTTGCATATTTAATAATCCCACCCTAAACCTCACTGTGAATACCATTAAAGATGCACATTTTTTCTTATGTATTAATTAAATTTTCTCGTTTTAATTTCTTACATGACTTGAAAATGAAAATCGGGCGTTTTAGAGTATATGAGCATCTATCTATGTATCAGGATGTTGATCATTTCAACGGGATTTGATTATACTAGCTGTCTTTGAAGACTAATTTTTTTACTCGGACTATTGGCCTTTTATCTATTAAATTATTAATTCTTTTATTAATAATTGTGCATTGATTAATATGCAATACAATTTTTTAAATTTTTTCTTTGCTAGCTGAAAAACATGATTTAATTGAATTAATCTGATATAAATTACCATCGGTGTAAATTAAAATTGTATATTCTACAAAATAAAAGTGGAAATGAGAATCTTACTTTCAGATTCCAGAAAAAGTAATTTGTAACCTTAATTTTAATAATGTTCAATGCTTTGAAGGATAAGTTGGGATTTAATCATAACATTAAAAACATTGTTCCAGATTATGTACTAAATGAAATTTTAAAAACCCATTAAAAAAAAGGAAAAAATTACACAGAAATGAAACTGACATTATTAAAAAGGTCATTTGAGTTTTAAGAAAATGCATAAATTATTTTTCTGGGGAAATAGTTTTGGAAGATATGGTCGTCAATTTTCATTGTTAAGTTGTAGTGAGAACCTATTTGGCGAGTGAAAGTTAGACCTGTTTTCTCACTCGATTTAACTTTCTCCTTGACATTTTTTTTGGTTTCATTTTATTTTATCTATTGAAAGAAGTTTTTGCTGATACGGAAAGCCCTCAACAGACTATTTTTAATAAGTTCCATTAATAAGTGAAGTCGCACAATGCAAGGCTTTTTTTTTTCGTCGAAATAATGGATGTGCTTTGAATAGCTGCATATAATTCTAGAAAATTATTTTTAAAATGTAAAGTTATTTTTAATGTTATTTTTAAAAGTATTTTTTTTTTTTGTAAAATTAAAAAAAATTTAATGTACCAAACGTTACATAAGGAATTAAACGATATCCCACGGAAACTAATCATGTTATAACAATTCTGTAATAAAAATAACTTTTTATCAATATATTTTTTACGAAGCAAAAACAAACAAAAAAAAACTATTTTGATTGTATTTTTAATGGTAGAACTATTGATACAATAGCCGTCCTGTATTTTTCCAAGTTTCCAATTTAAATCTAATTCTAGTACCGCTATTATAATCTAATGGTCTATCCTAAATTTTTATCAAAAAGAATTTTAAAAAAGATTTCCAAATATTCAATGTCACCCTTTGGATCAGTTATGTGAAATTTATAAATGGAAATTAAAAAAAATGTCTCAAAATGGTTACATGATGCACTGAAGGGAAACTGTAAAAACCATTGAATGGAATGGGTAAATAATTGAATGAATTTTTCTGAAACGTTCGTTTATCAATTAGCTTATATTTTGCTGTTGCCAATTGGCAATAAATAATAACAATGATTTCTGCGCCATTTATTTTAATGTTTTATATATAGATAATTGCCATGCCATTTTTGTGTATTGTGTAATAAGCGGTCTAACAATTCTTTTAAGAAAGAAAATATTCCAATATTATAAATTGATTACCGAATAACCACAGACGGAATCCTGCTTAATGTACTCGCTTCATGTGTGATTTCGAGGCGCAAAGCAACCTCCTTCATTTCACGCTTTCTAAACGAAGTAAACACTGAAAATAATGGGAGAAACTGTGACCTTTGGCCGGAACTTCGGACCTCGCAGCCTTTTCAATTACCGCTTTCCCGGATTTAAGCATTTATCACCAGTGAATGGACGTGACTGCTTCGCGCTCACAAATCTTATGGCTTAATTTCTAGGCTGTGTATATTGTATATTTAATTATTTACTTAGAACGAGGTTTCTTAAGTTGCGAGGTTACGACCCCAAGTGGGGTGGGAAATAAATTGAAGGCTTAGCAGATTTCAAATTAGGTCTCAAAAACATTTAATATTTTTGTTGGGGTTGAACAGTTACTGTTGTTAATAATTAGATTTTTTTTCGCAGAAAGTTAAACTCAAATTCTCCACCTTTTTTTTATAATAAATTATTTTTTTTTTTTTTATTTTTTTTTTTTTTTTTTTGAACATTGACTTTCCAAGCTGTTAAAGTATTAATATGGAATTTTACCTTGTTGTTTGTTAAGATTGCAAAAATGAATTTAAATGAATTAGTTTCCTACAAATTACTGCACTTGCAAATTAAAAAGTATATAAAATACGAACTAAAACGGAAAATAAAATTCTACTTAATTTTAAACAAAAATTTTTTTTAAGTAATTTTCAAACTGCAAAAGTATATATTTGAATAAATTGAAGGAGCAAAGAAATTAGTTCGAATTTCAGTACAACAATAAAAATATTGTTACAGATCGCGTATCAAATTAAATTTTAAATTATAAAAAATTGGATTACAGCAAAATTTTATCAATTTGAAAGAAATTTTAAGAAATTAAAATGAAATCTATGATCGTAAATTTCAAGTTATAATGTGAGAACATTATTATTTTTTAAGTCATTATTTGTCTTAATTAATTTGCCATTAACCAGTTGAAACCGGTTTGAAACAATCACGAGACTTCTCTATCGGTCTCTCCCTCTCTCTCTCTCTCTCTATATATATATATATATATAAAATTTTTTAAACTTTTATTTTTAATTTTTCAAGCTGGCAAACAAAGTTTTGGAGCTCGGCCGATTGTGAGATGGAATAACAGCTATGATGTCATAGTTCTACGTCAACCTTTTAAAAACGCATCTGCTTTCAAAGATGCATACATAATAATAATAATGCAATACTGGTAAAAGCAGGTAAAAAATATGCGATTAAATACGATTATATACGATTAATTATTACGATTAATATATGCGATTAAAAGATGATGATGAAAATTGCCATTTATGCTTTATTCATTGTCTACGCTATTTCGAGCTTCAAAACCCCCTAACCAAAACAACATCATGTTCTCACATGATAAAAAAAATATTACAATTAGAAAAATATGTATGAAAGTAAAATGTAATTTTTTAAAATTGATCTTTTGTGAGGGAGGGGGGAGGGAGATTGAGAATGATCTTTTTATCATGAAGAATATGAGGGTCGAATTTCACGAAGTTCGGACAAAAACTACAGTCTGTGTAAAAGACAGAAAAAAAAATCATTTTTACAGATTTCATGATAAATAAAATTATTGAACATTTCCGTCAAAATCTTAAAAACGATTGTTTGTATTGAAATATCTGGAAACCGTCCATAACAACATTTTATCTAAATATAAATAAAAATCCTTGTGGTTTATAATGTCAAGCATATAAAGTCATTGTGGTTTATTATGTAAAGCATATATTTACGTATGCAAGCATGCTCTACATCTCTTTCTAAATGACCGAACTATTTTTTTTTTTTTTTTTTGTAGAAAATGAAAATTATCGTGAAATTTGCAAAGCTTAAAATAATAACTTCGAAGCAAATAATTGTATAAGAAATAGTTTATCAAGTCAAAGAAATTTGATGAAATTCTAATTTATAATTGAATGTATAAAAATATATGCATGAAGATAAAAATATTAGGGAAATACATAGGTTAATGAATAGAACCGATTAAGGTTTCTTAAATAGTATAGCTTATATATGCTTAACAAGGTTTGAAATTCAAAAATATTTTTCCGATAAAGGCATTAAGATCAAGTTACATAAAATATTGATTGAAATTTTTGTAATCAAATGATCGCCAAATGTGGCTAGTAAGAAATATTAGTTTTATTAATTGAAGTCGTATCTAACTCACATTCCGAAACTTTACTGTAAACAATAAATTTTGTAAATTTTTGCTGCAATCAAAAAATAAAACACCAATTCACAAAACATCACTGTTTCTAATGAAAAAAATCCTATGAAATATTCTGAAAGAACTGTATGAAAGAATGGATTTTTCATCCAATCATTTCATCTTATCTTAACTAGCATCAGCATTCTCTAGAAAATTTAAATTTGTATTAATTAAAATGTAGATAACGTCTTAGATGGTTACAAACCAAACAATACATAGATCCGTCTTAAAATAAGCCATTACTTTCAATGAATTCAAACCGCATGAAGCGAAGTGTACTGGCTTGAAACAATTCCTCAACATCGCTTTTTGAGCCCCCAAAACATCAAGTTTAAGATTTTATTCTCCTGCATCAAATGCCAGGATACAAACCACATCCAAAAGCACATTACAATCGATCTCCTTCTAAGCCTCTGCGTTCGTTATCATTTCCAACAGGCTCATAACATCGATTGCTTCTCTCGGCTTTTATTTTTTTATTTTTTACGGCCTTTCTTCTTTTAGATAAGAGAAAACACAGGAATAAAAAGAAACTGCTGCAGCCATCTGCGGTGGACATCGGGCATTCACTGCTTGCTGCTGCCTGGGCACTTTTTTCCCTACCTCTGAACTACCTTCTCTATCTATCTGTGCATGGTGGAAATAATCACCAGACGTAAAAACTCAACGAGAGATTACGGAGAAATTTATGACCAAGCGAAAAAAGATTATGAGCCTTAAAAGAAAGCAAAAGAAAGAACACACACACAACCCTCCCCCCAACTCAACCCATCCTCATAGGATTGGCGGAAACGAAATGGCAGAAGCGCTGCAATAAAATAATATTTGCTCTACGTGACCCTTTGACGATGATTGTTTTACCATTTGGATTTTCTGTGGACTTTCTGGACTTTAAGTACCGGTAATGAGGAATGGTATAAAAAAAACACCGCAAACTGTGTACAGGTGAATGGTATAAACAAATGTAAAAGGCAAGTGGGGAGCAATCGCAGTGAATAATCAATTTCGTATCACCATGAATATGACTATAAATTTTTATAGTTATGCAGATGCAACATGGGAAAAGTCTTTGAATGAAGTAAGCATCACTTAAATATTATTGACTGGATAAACAGTATATATTATACTAGATCCATAAAATGACTGGTACAGGAAATGTTGACAGCTTTATTGAACAGGTGTTTAGATGCAAATCATTTCAAATCAGCTAGTAAACGAGGAGTAGTAAACCATTGTTCTAAAATTATGGCTTTGATGATGCTTTTCCTTCAACATCGCCAATATTATATAAAGATAAAGTTTTTTTTTATGTGTATTTTTTTAGAAGCAACGCCTTGTTTTTCTCCTAGGTAACCAATAATTTTGAATATATAGATATGTATACATCCGAGATTTGATCTCGTTGTGGAATTTTTTTTTCTTTCTTAGATAGAAAATACACTGGCTTCCAAAAATTAAGGGAAAATCACATAAATAGCGATTACTCAAAACATTACGTATAGAATTAAATGAAGCTGACCCACAGTATACAACACATAATAAGGTATAATATAACATGGAAAGAAATTATCTAACAGTAATGATATTATAGAAATGGAACCAATTGGATGTGTTTGATTGATTTAGAAATATATGTAATATGATCTCCCCTGAAGCAATATATACATACAATAAAGTGTGATGTTGTCAATTATTTGGTCTATCAGTTTCGTTGGAAATGAGAGCCATTGTCTTTGCAAAGCAGATGCAATCGTGACAAGGTTCAGAGAACAAGGACTGAGATCAACTATTCGTCTTCTTAAAGCATATACAAAGCATGCTCGGTAAGTTTCAGGTTGGTGATCAAGCTAGGCAGAAACAAGCGCTGAATTGTTTTCTTACTGAAGGCAATCATTCAGGATGACAGCCATATACGATCTAAAATTGTCATCCTCTATCAGAAAAGCATCGACTATTGCCTCGACACAAGGGCGTGCATAAGCATTAAAGTTCTCTACAGGTCGGAAAATTCACGTTTCCACGTAAAAAGGCTGCAAAATATCTTCAATAATTATTATGGATGTGATATGAGAGAACACTCTGATTGCGAATATTTACATAGAAAGTTTCGAAAGCATATTTTACATCGAGAAAAATGAAATCTGAATTAATTACATTGGATGTGGAGTTGAGTTGCTACTGGTATGACGCTTACAAAGACATTTAGATGGCATTAGTGGGTCGCGTTAAAGAGATAAATGGTAAAGGCATTAGTGGGTCGACCTAAAGAAATGTCACCTTACACACACATACACTGTCTCCTTAGTATGGAGCTCTTTCATGGATGTTTAAAGGAAGAAAAGAAGAAAACGAGTTCCAGGTTCTCTCCAAACTAATTAATGCCTATTATCTCTTTGGAAGCTAAGCATAAACTCATCCGTAAAGAAAACAGACTTCTATTGAGCAAGCATTCAATGAATATGGGATATGTACACCTCAAATTTCACTTCTATGACGTGACAGGCAAGTGGTTGATCGTCTCATGTACAGACCATCTTCGTGAATTTACTGCACAAGTTAACGTTAACAAAAATCTTAAGACAGCTGTAGCAAGGGAAAGTCTGAATTTAACCAGACTTGCGGTTCCTACACACAAAAAAGTTTAAACCTCTATAGCTGTCACAAGCAGCATCATGAACTATTTAGTGCTGACTTCTTCCCTATTTTTGAATCTACTCGATTAGGAAGATTTATGTCACAATCCGCAGATTAATTTCAAAATCCGCTTTACGTATATCAATGAAGAGGTTAAGTAGCGTAAAAGTTAACAGCATATGTAGCATCTTGGTTGATGTCTGAAATAACTCTGCTGGGGCATTTAAATACAAATAGCAGGTTGCTCTTACCATTTTTCATGTTCTGTGTCTTTTTAGAATAGCACAATATAGCAATGTGTCATCATTCATCCTTCCACAATTTTCCAAAAAAGAAAAAAAAATGTTTGATGGGTTTTTTACGTGATTCGAAGGCGATAAATTGATAGGAGTTAATAGCAATGCCGACGGTCGAATGCAAACATTAGTTTACAGGATAGCAATTTTGTATTCAATTAATATTATTTACATCAAAATAGATGACAAAAGTCGATAATTGAATGTAAATCCCAACTTTAAAAGCTTAGAACAGCAGCTTCAAATGCGTTTTTAAAAAATATAGTGTCATTTAAAAAAAAATCTTTTCTTTCGTTAATATGATGAAACACGAATATACACTGGTGTGCAAAACTTAAGCAACAGTTATGTTTTTTGCCATAACTTCACGAGAAATCATCTGAGAGACATGAAATTCGAAATGAGATACAGCATTTTGTTCTGAAAGAAGGACGAAAGCATAGTTGCGCAGAAATGAATACAATGCATACAGTATGGAATCAAACAAAAAAAAAGGCTTTATTGAACTCATAGTATCGTTACACATGATTGTCTGTCCAAGAGTAAGAACAGCAAGCAGATGTTCCTTAGTATGGGATATGCCCTCCCCTTACTGCAATGGTTGCTTCGCACCGTCACCCTATACTCAGCACCAGATTGTCCAACAGTTCTTGAGGTAAGAGTGCCCATTCCTCAATCAGCATCTGTTTAAGTTGTCGGGTGTTCCCTGGAGGATGTAATCGTGCCGCAAGGCGTCTCCCCAAAGCATCCCACACATGTTCTATCGGATTTAAATCAGGGGAGCACGTCGGCCAATTCATTCGAGGGATATCTTCACTTTCCAGGAGCTCCTAAACAGCATGAGTCCTGTGTGGCCGTGAATTGTCATCCATAAAAACGAAGTCTGATCCAATGGCACCTCGGAACAGACGCACATGGGGAAGGATCACCTCCTGACAATAGCAATCTCCAGTTACAGAACCTCTGTCGAAAACGTGGAGCTCAGTCCGCCCGTTCATCATAATGCCTCCCCAGACGACAACTCCAGGACCACCGAAACGGTCTCTTTCCGTGATGTTACTGGGATGAAACCGTGTCCCAACCTCTCTCCAAATCAACTGGCGTCGGGAATCGCTTGTAACATCAAGGAAAGAGACCGTTTCGGTGGTCCTTCCTGGAGTTGTCGTCTGTGGAGGCATTATGATGAACGGGCAGACTGAGCACCACATTTTCGGCAGAGGTTCTGTAACTGGAGATCGCTATTGTCAGGTGATTTCTCAGATGATTTCTCAGATGATTCTGAAATTATGGCAAAAAACATACCTTTTGCTTAAGTTTTGCACAGCAGTGTATATTTTAAGGAGGAGAAAAAACCCAAAGAGCGATTGCTAAAAGATATAAAATGAAAAGCAATAATCTTTAGAGCATTTTTTTCGTGATTTTTGAATTTTGGTTCATATGCAGTTATGAATTCCGAACTGTAGATAATATTTGTAGTACCATAATTTGTTTTTTATATGAATCTATATATAAAAATTCTGAATCGTTTTCGTACTCTCAAATGATGTAACCATATACGCCTTCCTGTTCCAAGTCCTCTAAAAAAATCAACCTATTGTCAACTTTACTGTTGTATGAATCACTTGTAGTCATATTTTCCATTTACAATTGGCACATTTGCTTTCATAGGTTGATTTGATGATCTGTTATAAATATACGCAATGGTTATTTTTGGATGAATTTCATTATTTGATGGAGACGTAGACGAACAGATACTACATTCTCCAGATATTTACTTCAAGGTTCGGCTACTACAGATATTCATTCCTCAATCTACTTTAGTATAATTTAGTTTAGTTTGGTTTAGTTATATTAACGTTCCGTTTTCAAAGCAACACTTGGGACGAACCTCCTACTTTTGAACCGCGGTCAGCTGACGCTACTTCAGTATAAAGATATTTGGTCTAGATATAATATGTAGTGGAATCCTAGTTGCATGGACCTCGAAACTACGGTTTTCCAATTTTGAAACCTAGACTCGACCAATAGGAAACCGTACTCCCTCTTAACATGCTTAGCACGAATTTCTTACTCGAAATAGGTGTTTAAAAAAAGCAAAACAGGAATTCCTTTAAAATAAAGAGCCATTTGTCAATGTGTTCCATGCCTGATAACCAAATATTCTGATCACGATTAACGAGTGACAACGCATGTTGACACCTGATAATAAAAGTTATTTTTAGATATAACTTTTGCACGCAACATCTTCACAAGAGTTGCACATAGAATATGAAAAATAATCCTAATTATTCCTCGTAGACACTCGCAACAACCCTTCTCCAGGTAGACATCCGCCTCAGATTCGTCTGACCGAAGAAAGACCTCCACCGCCGTAACTTGGATCGCGTGACACTAAGAAGCCGGCTTTTAAAACAGGTGTTAATGAGGGGGGTCGGTTTGGACGCGCGTGCGCACATAAGGGTAGAGAAGAGCCTGGAATGACCGAAATATTAACGGAAATTCCGCATTCCCATCTTTGATTTTTCCTCTATCAGTTACGTATCGATTGGTATCATTTAATGCAGAAGAATATAATGAGCGACTTAAGTAAAAACAGTGTCACGTAGTGCAGGAGAATAATTATACAGTAATGAGGATATTTATTTATATAGATAATTTTCCTATCAATATGTTGATGCTTATCTGAAAGGAAAATTACCATTTTTTTTTTCAAATGATATATTTTAATTATTGCAAGCAGTTTTTTGTCAGTATGCAGGTTTGTTTTAAGAAAGAAAAATTTAGATTGTTATACATTATTTTAGTTTTATATTTGTTACTTATTTAAATTTATATCTTAAATTACTTTATATACATATTAATAAAATAGTAACTTTAATAGTATTAGTTCGTACTTGAACTGGACCCGAATCTATACCTTAATTATTAAGAAATCACGTCAGTATGTTGGGCTATTAGTTGAACATTTTTTTTCATCTGCCGAAGCACGAACATCACCGATAATCGTTCTGTGTTTCAAATTTTCTAACCCTGGAAATTAGACTTTTTTCTCGTATGGTGGTTCCATATCTAGAAAAATCCATAAATGACAAACAAAAGGGCTAAACTGTAGTTTTCATGATATCTTAAAGCATTCTTAGAGCATTTAAATAGTAGCTAATATAGAAATCAGACTTTTCCCGAAAATATAGGGCTTAAGTTGTTCTTTCTAAAGAAATTTCAAACGAAACCAGCCCATATTTTTATTTTGTTACAAGAAAAAGCTAGAAGTAAGTGCCTGCACCCATTCTAAAGGCAGACTCCATTGTTAAATCGAGCATTAGTCGAGCAGCCTTTGGTTAATGTTGTTTAGTAACATAAGACATAGAGGATAGAGTCCATATTCTTTTTCTGGTTATGATTCTGGAGAAAGTAATGAGCCATTTTTTCTGTTATGTAATAATCAATACTTTTTAAATATTACTCAATTTAGTCCTAATTTGTTCCAGGTCAGTCTACCAGCCAATCTAGCTCAAAGCGTTTGTTTTATTGTTTCCTGTTTGAATTTTTTGGCAATTGCAATACTTTTTCTATACTTCATACATGAGAAGTTAAAACAAATAATTTTTAAAATATGAACTCTTTAAATGACAATTCAAACAAAAATAGATGCCCTAAAAATTAGAAGAATAGAACCTAGTTATTGAAAAGAAAAAAGAAAAAATATTCTGTTAAGCTAATTGTTAAAACCAAAATAAGTAAAACTGCATTCCCTTGAAGACATAAAAAGAAATAAATTTTTTAAACCGCGCAATTTTTAGTTAATTAGAATGTAAAATACTTTTTATAGGTAAAGATGAGGAAGTTGAAACGAAAAGCAGGATGAGATATTTATAGTAATTCTCTAACTAAAGTGAAATTTCAATCATATTTATAATATATTTTTAATTTTTTAGTCTGTGCTTAGAAAATTCTGATTTCATTGTGAATTCATTTCTTCTAAGAACTTACACTTTTTACAGTTTTATTTAGTTCCTCATATGTTTTTGACCGCAAAAAACTGTCTTTTTTTTAATTATTATTTTCAGTACCTAGATAAACAGCGTGCTTTTAGAACATTTTCTTATTTCGATTGTTTTTCAATTTTTAGTCTTTAATTAATTCTTTATTATATATTATTATATTACTTTATATGATATTACTACATATTATATCACTATTAATCATATGTAATCAGTTTTTCACAGATTCACTACCAGATGGCTCCTCTTACATGGAAGCAAAATTTAATTAAAGTCAATAGATTAACTGATATTTAACTTCTAAAAAATAAAAATATCACCTCGGTAACGCACCGCTGTACAAAATTTTAGAAATTCAGTACATCAAGAAACGAGTAAAGAAATTGTTGTAAGACCCTAACTTTACAAGCAAAACAAAACTCTAATAAACTAAACTAATAAACAAAAATATACATATAAAGCATTAAAAGTATTTGTTGATAATTTAAATATTTTTTTTTCAAAAAGTCATTGGCATGGAAATTATCTTTAGCAAAAATCATTGTAAGAAAACGTGATTAGGTTTAATATAAAAAGTTGGACCTCTAAAGATTTAAAGCCAACGGTTCACGATATTAAAAGAAAATAATAATAAATAATTGGCATTGAAACAACGATTCTTAAACCATGTCTACTTCAGTCCTTTTCCTTTCAATTTCCACTCTTCAGAAATAAAAGCAAGAGTTCCTTCACCCGCTTTTCCGATTAACCCTGAGAACATATTAAAAAAAAAAGAAGGCAGAAACGAAAGGAACAGCAAGACAAGGAAAAAAGAAGCGAGGCAAAAGAAGAGCTATTAAACGGCCAACAAGCGCTTCTGCCTTGTAAGTAAGCCGTGTACTTGTCATACAAAAGGGCACCTCCTTTCTCCCCCGAACCCTAATTATAGTGTCAACATTTAAAGGAGCCTCTCTGCCAGCCACTAATAAAGGGTTAGGAGGGAGCCTGCAGAGACATTTATTAGGAGAAGAAAACCCCAGCCGTTTCTTCTTCCGATGATATTCATTAAAAAGTCATCCGTAGTTTTGTGATTAGGCTAATGGTGCGGCGATGCCATGGGAAGAAAGGGGTTTGTAACACTTTTCCATTACTGAGTTGTCCTGCCTTCTGTAACTGAAAACGGAAAAGAAGGTTTCTTAAATAGTAGAAGAATTTGTGACGAGGAGGAATTTATGAGGCAAAAGCCAGAATTGCGCATGCTCCATCACAATATTAGGTTTATATTCTCTACAAAATTCAACAAAAAAAAGTATTTCTTTTCTCCAAAGACACGGTAAACATTTTTTGAAAAAATAGTAAATATAAATAAATAGTTTATTAATCAAGTAGTTTTGCTTATATTTGATAGTAATCATTAAATAACATGTGATAGCAAAAAAGAATTTAAGTTCCTTAAAATCAGAAATTTTGAATAAGAAACCAGCGAGAGTGGTCTTCGCAAAACTTTCCTGCATACTCGCCGTTACATGGCACTGGCGAAAATAATCACGAAATATTAACTTTTGGCGTGAATTTAGCATTTTTATTGAATCTATCATGTCATTCTTGGCGAGTTATTTGGCAATTAATCTCTGGCATGTGTTAATAGTATACAAAAATCGAATTTGATTTAAACACGTTTTGCTCAACAGATTGCAACAAAAATTTGACACATTTGAACAAATATTCGTAGCCACAAAATACTATGCTAAATTTGATATATTTAACCCTTAGTAGCCTGATTTACGAAAGTGATTTATTTTTAATATTACTGTGTTTGTATAGATAAAATAAAACAATAATGACATTTGATTTTTTTTTAATTTCGTTGGAAAGAATATTATACAACAGTAAAATACGTACAGCCAACCTATAAAAAAAACTAATAGTAATGTGAACATTCGGTTTAAAAGATTGATATCAAAATTGATACTCTAGGTCATTAAGGGTTAAGTCATTGCGTTTTTTAATTATCGCGTTTACATGTTTCTGAAAGTACAGACCGACAAATGGTCAACTTCTATTTAAATTTGGAAAATTGACAGGTGCCTAAATTATAGATATTAAATCTGAGTACCGAATTTTATCTATCTATCTCTCTTCGTTTTGTAATTATCGTGCTAAAATCAAACAGCCAGACATAAATTATACAGAAAATTTCATAGAAATCTGCAAATTTGGTGTAAAGATCATTTACCAAATTTTAACCATCTTTCTTAAATCGCTTTTTTATTTTTGTCAACAGACAGACAAACGGACAATTTCCTAAAATGTATTTTTCGAACTCAGGAAGATCTAAAACGTGAAGATTAGTCAAAATCTCGAGTTCGAATATTTTGACGATTACTATACTTTATCTATACTACATATACAAGAAAGCAAAAATAAATAAATAAAGCTTCAAAGAACAGCAAATGAGGTTAAAACAACATTATTTTGTTGATTCTATTTTTAGACACACTGTTTGTGGCAACACTAATGGATTTTTTTTTAAATTTTTTGAACGATTACTGTACTTTCTCTATACTAGTATGTATACGAGAAAGTAAAAATAATTGCTGTATTTATCAACTAGTGGTTTTGAAGAGCTGTTCTTCAAATAAAAAGCTACAAACAAAATCAGCAAATTCAAAATAACATGACATTCTTTATATCAATAAGGCATAATTTTGAACGATGGTTGATTGAATTGCGATTGACGATTTCCAAAGAATTTAATATTTTCAAGAAGCTGAAGAAGGTTTTCTTTTTTGTAAGCTGAAGACCTAATACGCAAGTTATATATTAATTAGCCGGAAACTAATTCTTTCTGAATTTTAGTATTTTTGCATGTTTAATTATTTAAATTTCTTTTGATGAAAAAATGTTTTAGTCTTTCTAATTTTAAAATAGTTAAAATATTCTCCGGATTTTTTTTTCAGTTCTGAATGAAGGTTTCCAGCATTGCTATTAGCTTAAGTCAGTGAGATATTACCTCAAGAAGATCACACTGACTAGATGGAATCGATCCATTTCATAATTTTTCACCCAACAAAATCTAATGTCCAAATTGAAAATGCAAAAATCCAAATAAAAATTATGTTCTCAAATCAGTAAGAATATTATTCTTGCGAAAAAAGTATTAAATAGAAAATGAATTGCACACTGCTTGAAAATGTTCTACAGACAGTCAATAAAAGAAGAAAAGAATCTTCGGTTAGTGTCATCCTAGATTAAACGAAACTTACTGCATCCTCGAAAAATTTCGCGTGACCACTTTCATTTTTCGGGCCCGATGCTCAAGGGGGGAAAGGGGAAGTATCGGAAACAATCAGACGAAGATGTTTCCTCATATTAAACAAGTAAAAGTCACATTTTTGCTGCTTTTATTGCTTCTTCCCCTTCCACTCCACCTAAGTTCCAGTTTGTTGCAAGCTTCATTTGCTACGTTAAGATGTTCTTCAATTTGTGCAGTAATTACTGAGAGTTGATACAGACTTCCTTAACACGGAGTTAGATATTTGTGTAAATACTACATTCTGGGTATTTTTCCTCTTTTTAACAGTTCCAGAGATAATATTATAAGCCCGTACGGCACTGAAAAAGAGGCAAAGCTAAAAATTCGATGTCGGATGAGAATTCTTAATGACAGTACATGTTCTGGTCTAATGCATTTCAGAGAAAAGCAATTTTGGATGTAACAATAAATTATTGGGACAATTTAAGATGTACAGCAGTCACATTACTTGGTTATCGAATAATCAAAAACTTTTGCTTACTTAAGTGAAATTATGCCAAAAGTCTGGGATGGATTCCATCACGAATATTTCTTTTAATGTTTATCTTACTTTTATCATTCATATTTTACCAATGTCAATAATTACCAATAAATCAGCACTTTTTTAGATTAATGACTCATTAAATGTCATATAGAAAAGTAGTCATTCTAGAAAACTGTCGAAAACGCAATATCAAAATAATAGGTTACAGAATTAGGAAAGGAAAGATTCTTCCAAACTCAAGTCAGAACACTTGTATGCCGCAGGAATACTTGCAGCGTCTATTTTACAAAGAAGATGCAAGTATTCTTAAAAAGGAATAGAATGTATGACAAAAGGTTAGTGGCGTTTTATGGACAGCACAATCAGAAAGTCTGAAATGTAAGTCATCACTCTACGGTTAATTACTGTTACTGCCCACCATTTGCTTTTCAAGTTCAAACATAATGAATATCGTCAAAATGTTAAAAATTCTTTTCAAAAGTTCTGCTATGAGAAACAAAACACAATACAAACAAAGTTTATTTGTGTTGATCAGCTTCTGACTGGAATAATAAAAGCGAATAAACGAATACATAGGGATCATTGGGGGTGGGGGAGAAAAATTGCTTTTAAAAGATACACTGACTGTTTGACCATAGGTTCAACGAATATTATCAGAAAGACATGGGTTGATGAAAAATAGAATAATTTCCCCGCCATTTCATATAAAACTTAATCTGATGAAAAGAATCATTAGGGCCCTTATTTAATTAAGATGGTGATTGCTTCCAACATATTACTCATTTATTTCCAGTAAAATTTAAATCCAATAAAATGTTTGCTGGATTTAGAACTGAATAGCAAGCAGGGATTTTTGATGGTTCTCAACTATTAAAATTCAAAGTTAGAGGAAAGAATAGGAGGTCCCGCGGCTGGAAACATAATTGTTATAATTACGGTTCAAAATTAAGTCCATTCCAAAATAACCCTAATGGTGTTTCTAAACCAAGAGACCAGCTCATTTTTATATTATCATTAAAAGAGCAGCGTTGCTTCAGATTTGAATCAATTACATAGCTATTAATTGATATCCATAACTTTCAGAAAGAAATTCTTCTATTGGAAATATATAAATCGTTTGCGATTTCTTTCTTTAGTAATATGATTCCACTGCTGAAATCAGAACTAAATTATTTTAGGTTAATTAATTTAATTTTAAACATTGTCTTATTTAGATAATGTCACTTTCTTTGAACTTATGTATAATTAGCTTTCGTTAGTATTATTGGTTATCCTAATAAATACTTTTTAATCTTTCCTGTATGTTGTTTTAGTTGTATACTTTTCTGAATTTATAATGCATTTTGCCAACTTAAGTAATTTATTAATTTCATATTATTTTGTGAAAGTTAGTAACGCAATATGTACAAACCCTATTATATATTTATAACATTTATATCTAAAAGAATGTATTAAATATTATGATGTAAGTTTAGAATATTTCTCTCTGAATATCGATAATTTCCTTGCTATTATTATTGTTTTTGTTGTTGTTGTTTGTTTGCTTTCTTCATATGTGGATTCAATTTGATATGTTTTTTTAAATTGCAATGTATTTTACCAAATTATTTATTTGATACATTGTTTTATTTATTTTATGCAAATTAGCTATTATTTTACAAATGTGGAGGAAAAAGATATTATTAAAACATATTATATTATTAAGACATTTATGTCTAAAATCATAGTATATAGTAAATCTTCTGATGTAAGTTTAAAATTACTTCTCTTCGATTTTTTAAAATCCCTTCTTTTAATAACTCAAGATAAACTTATTCGATTTTGAAAAATGTCTTTTTGCACTTGAATTATTTTAAAGCTCTTTTATAAATAAATTCTGGTCAATAGCGAGTTTTATGATTTAAAAAAGCTGTCGAAAATGTTAAGGCGTCGAAATATAGCTATGGTGTATATCAAGTACATAAGCAATGTCATGTTGTGTAGCCTTTAATCACAAATTTATGTTTGTCATGGGACTGTGACAACACTTAAAATGATTCCAGTCAGCTTTTAAAATTCAAATATATGACATAATTTTCTGTTTGTGCCAGCAACAAAAATAAAGTTATAAATATGTTAAAATGCTTCGGTATAATTCTATAAAAAACTCTTCTTTTTTTTTAAGTTTTAAGTAATTTTCGACACTATTTTCAAATAAAAGAGAAAGTTTCGGTACCTAAAAGTAGCTTGTTTCATCCGTTGTTCATCATTCATTATTATCAAAAAGTTCTTAAAGTCTTGCTTGCCATTGATATTTTTGATTTGGAATTGTTTCTTAGTAAATTCCTTGATAATCTTCATATCAAATCTACTTCGATACAATGGCCATTATAAAACTAATTTTCCTGAATTGATAACATCTTGTAATTATCAGAACAATTAAATAGTATCTATCTTAAAACGAATATCAGGGAGATAAAAAAAAATCATCTCCAACAACAAAAGATGCCTTAATAGCAGCTAAGCATAATTAACATCGAAACCCAATAAACTTAACAAGAAAAAAGAAAAATAATAATAATTCCATAAAAAAAGAGTAAAAGACTATCAAGCAATAAAAATTTATCTGAAATTTTCTCGAGGATGCTATTAAAACAAAGAATGGACTTAAATCAGAATCTCTGCTGCTCATAATTTTGATCAAGCGCGATTAATAATAATTCTTTCTTAACCCTTAATGATCCAATCAAGAAGAGGGGGAGGAGTTGTAGGGAGGGGACAAAGGGTGCTGATGCGAGGGCTGGTAGGTAATTACAGAGTTAACTCGATTCGGCGGTCAAGTAAAACCCCGATAGAAAGTAAATAGCCCGAAATTATGGCAAGTTGGTAGCAATATTTAAAAAATTCGGACCGATAAAATATATTTAAGTGGAGATTCGTTCATGTGGACTCGTTTTTATTGAGATATTTGGACCTTGAGGTTTTATGCAAGAACCATAAAGAATGTATTTGATCTCATTTAAGCTTGGAAATGAAACAACTTGAATTTGTTTAAGGTAATTGCTGATTTAGAATCACTGTCCTCTATAGTGATTTTTAGCAAAAGGTAATTGAAGCGGGCAATTTGTAAAAAAGGTTTAATGAAAAGTTATGTTGATTGTGAACAAAATATTTCAATGTTCAATTGAAAAGCTCCCAACGGAACTTTCGAAATTTTCATTATTGTAAAATAATTAAAATAGTGAGCCTTCTACTTTTTCATGCTAAAAATTATTTAATTACTTTATAAAAATATTTCTGCTTACTTAATTATAAAATTGTTTTGTTATAAACTATTGTGGATCAAGAAAATTTATAGATTAGTTTAAAGCTGAATTTTGAATCCACTACAAATCTGTTTGGAAGTGAACATTGAAATTTTAGACCTCGGCCAAATTGCAGGTCTACCAGTATATTCGATAATCAAAATTTTCCCTTAAGAACTGAACTAATATTTATAACTAATATTCGAATATTTATAAACATGTAGTTCACTTAAAAGAAAGTTTCGCTTTATTCTCCCATGTTTACCTACCAAAAAATAAATGAAAAAAATCTTTAAATTGTACATTAACAAATCTGTCATTGATATAAAAGGATGAAAAAGACCCTTAACTAACCCACATCTTATTCTAAAAAATAATTTTAGAGGGCTGTTGTTTTTTTCAAGATTTTTAGGAGTGTACTTTAAAAAAAAAGGGGGGGGGGCACAGCATTTCTCTATTTCTATGAAATTTCCCTTTTCTACGATGAAGGAAAAAGGATAAATTCATGATCAGTTCTTGCAGCATATGACAATTTGATTTTATAGCAATAATTGTAATGATATCCAGTGCACATGCTTTATCCAAGTTTACATCTAGTTAAAGCAAAATTTAAAAGATGACAAAATGAAGTAATTAGGAATTGAGAAATCACCTTTGGCATTAGTGACTTTGTGGCAACCCCTACACAATTATACGAACTAAGTAAATGATTACTAAATTGAAAAAAAAAATTGCTATATCCGTTACTTTCGGTAAAGAATTTGGGCAAATAATTCTTTAAAATCTAGGATTCGATTTGGTATCCCAATAAAAATATTTTCAAAAAATCCAAAAGTAATAATTAAAACTTTTTTATTCCCCCTAATTATTCATTAGGGAAAGATTGAAAAGTGATATTATTAATTAAGAATGTTTGTTTTTATAATAGTAATACGAGAAATTTCAAATCAATGACAAATGGTAATTATACAAAATTAATGATATTAGATATCTCTAAATAAAAACTACATAATTTTGTTCTTAAAAACATTATGAAGACTATGGTAACCAGATCTCAGAATCTTCGCTTCAGAATTAGCTTCAAGACTCAATCTGAACTAAAATCCACCACGAACACTCTCTCATTGTGAGTTCAATCTATTTATATTAACCCTCATCTTGTGCAATATGGAATTAAGAATGATAAGGTTATCAAATGCGAAATTCTCGTTACCTAAATAGGATTAAAAACATTTTGTTTGTAGTATATATAGAAAATACTTAGCTTTTAATTCATTTTTCCTTTGTAGGATATGAACGGTAAAAGTACGAATTTGACGTTTGTTTTCTTAGAATATTTCTATTCGTTACTTTTATGAGTCAGTTTAAATATATTTTGACAGAAACAATTAAGAAAATGGAATTGCGTAAGGTGGCTAGAAAAAGAACTTGAAATTTATTTTATGTTTCTTACATTTTGTTCTTGTTATCCTTTAAGTGCAGAATAAGAATCTTGCAAATTACGTTTTACTGTAACGATGCTGCAAAATATGTTATAGATGAAAATATGAAAAATCTATAAAATATGAATATTATTCATTTTAATTGGGAAAAATATTTCATGACAATTAACTAAAAATGAATAAAATATAAAATAAATACCATTTCCTTCCGTATTGACTGAAAAAAAACACGTTTAAAGTAAAACAAAAAAGACACAAAAAAAGAAGAGAAAAAGAAAAAGAAATTTTCTTTCTCAAAAGCAGATGAAAAAATATAACTCAAAATCATTACATAATATGGGAATTATTCACTATGATTATGTGATAAGGAGAAATACTTAATTATCAGCAACAAATTTACATTAATTTCAGCTGTGTGGAGCATAAATGTTTATTCTAAATGCGACAGTAGTTTTATTTTTTTTTCTCTTGGAGAGACAGATGTGCGAATGGTACTTAAAGAATAGCAGTCACCATTTGTTCAGTAATAATATATCCGGTTCATATGCAACTTGTTCTCTTATTTTTTTGTTTCCATTTAACAGCCGATAAATGAGGTTCGATACTAATACTTCTGTATTTCTCCAAAAAATAAGACATGGTATAGTATAACGTTTTGATACAAAGCTTCAAAAAGGACGCATTAAGTATCAAAGTAACAAGTCAAGGTAATATGATAACAAATCAATGTTATTTTGAATGACAAGTATCACTTTGCTATAATTTTAATCTTTTTTTATTATAAAGATTAAGCTTCTTCCACCTTGACCACTAAAGAATTCTGCCCAACTTGCAAATGTATCATTCTCTGAGAAAATCATGTTCACTATAGAGTATAGGAATTCTTTTTATTCATTCTATCTTTGTACCACTACTTTCAAATGACCTTGGTCTTTTTGAAATATTTTTCAAAAGCAAATAGATCATGCAATTCCTCGAGGAACAGGGAAAAATTATCATGACAACGATCAGAACATGTTTCGTCCTGTTTAAATACATAAAGATATATGCATGGCTCCTGATAACAAACATTCGAAGACAACGGGGACAGAATTTCTAAGAATCGATTTTGGATTTGTTATCGACTCACAACCTCCTACACTATTTTTAACTGCCAAACCATTTTTTAACTTATAAAACAGAATAACAAGCACGCAAAAACATATAATCGAAGGTAAATCATTGGTGCTTCATTCAATAAAGCATCGATTCACAGTTCAGTCCTTGTGTCAAATTACCAAAACATTACATTCCAATGTGTACTCAATTAGCTTAATCCCCTGATCTCGCTACATGGAACCTTTACCAAGGATGGAGAATTTCCTTATGGGCAATGATTCTCAAGTTTCGCAGAAGTGCCACGACAAAGACGCTAGAGGACTAAGCTAAAGAAGGACTATTATTTTCATTTGTTCTTTTGCATGAACGATGGCGAAAATATACAGTATTTTGATGGAGTCATCAAGAAAGATTCAGTAATTTCCCGGAGCTTGTTGAATATGATATTATTATTTTCATTGCAAAGATACATTTCTGCAAAGAGTAATATATATATATCAACTCAAAAAGAAAACATTTGTACCCAGTGCCAAAGTAGTTATATTATTATCAGTTATTTCGATTAATTTAACTTTCACATAATTTATTAGGCAGTGAAATGCTCATATCCTTTCTCCACTTTAATCCATTGCTTACTAATGACATCTGAATCGATAAAATCGTTTTTCATTATATTATCATACAGTAGATTACTTTCTAGAACATTTTTTCCTACCTTTCCCACCTTAAGGCCATATAAATATTCCTCCGTGTTCTACACAGAAACGTAGCCTTTTCCATCACCAATAAATCTCAGGTAGAACCATACCTGGAAGCCTTTTGCTTCAGAAAGCCATTCATAATCTGGCTATCTGTGGCATCATCTGGGACAATAATCGGAACGCGCAGCTGATGGAGGATTAATCAGTAACGATTTCGACTTCGCCTCGGTCAATCGATTAATCAGCTGCGTAATTGATTAACGGCGCTTTCTCCTCTGCAAGGTCAGTGGTTTGACCGTGACGGATGGCGAGGGCTTGTCCCAAGCATTACCTGAAGTCACACATGCAAATGGGTGTCGGATTTGTATCAGATAAGATGCTTATAAATGTGGGCCCTCTTGTCAATAAGACTCTGGTTAAAGGCAATGATTGGACTTAAAGGTTAAGAGGTTTTGATACAAGATTAGTGCTTTATTGATAGATTACTATTTCGAATTGGAATATGTAAATTAATCAGTGGCCTTTGCTCTAAAAATCCCGAGTAAGCATTGAACTCCATTTTTTTTAAGAAGTTTCTATATTCTTATCTGAAACATCATAACATTTATACAATAGGTAATAATATTATTTTTTGTATGGGTTATTTGACTTTTCATGATTTTTTTAAAATGTATTCTTAATTAATATCAATGATAAAGGGCACACAAAAGAAATGTATTGAATATTTTTCAAACTCATGTATGTATAAATGAAAAAGCCTGAAACAATAAAAAAATTTTTTTTATAAAATTTGTTTAAAATATTTTAAAGAATTTATTAGAATTTAAAAAATTATATGTCGTCGCTGAAAAGCTAAATTTCAGTTTCTAAATTTTAAAATGGTGTAAAATTTATTTTTACTATTCAGTATTTTTGGAAGTTGTGAAAGAAAAAAAGCCGAGACTTTATTTTTTAATTAACTAAATATCTAATTAAAATTTTGAAAAACCCTCTTTCTGTGACCACCAACATTTCAAGAAATAACTAATTACCAAATTTGGTAACATCTCATACCACACAATACATACAGGCTGAATGCTATTAAAATATTATAATTTCTTCAAAAATTAAAATTTTTACAATAAAAAAAGAGATTAGATTTTTAATTAAAGGTAAAAATATTAATTAAGGTTCAATATTATTAATTAACATTTAATAGTAATAAATGTGATTATTATTAAATGTTAATTCCCAATATTTACCAGTAACACTTTTATAGACTTGAATGGTATATATTATGCATTTTTAAAATAATTAAAGTTTTATACTTTTAATGATAATTCTCACATTACTTTCCTGAAATGTTATTTTAAACAGAAATTGCCTGGGACATAAATAGCAATTTTATTGATGTTTTTGATTTTTCATTGTTTGCAGAAACTTAAAATTAACTACTGAAAATAATTCAAACTATTTTAAATTATTTCATGTTTGTGTTTTTTTCTCATATTATCCTCTCACTTTGAACTTTCAAATATTGCTTGTTAAATCAATGTGAAAAATTAGTAAAGGGATAATTTTAATTTTTTGTAAAAAAAAATTAAGATAGTTCAAATTTTATATGTTTTCTGAAATAAGTAAAAATTTTAAAAAAATTGGTAAGATAAAAATTTCCAAGTCGTGTACAAATATTGTCTTTGAGGAATTAAATTGTTCTTACCTATTTGGAAACTATTTTTTCTCAAAAATATATCTTCTAGATGACATGGCTGCATGTATGATTTTGTCAGAGTTGCCTTTTTCTGTAACAAAATGTATGCTCTGTTTACTTACTGAAAATAATAATATTGAATAAATAAATGATCATAATATTTTATTTATAGAAAATTTCGATTGTAATAAAACATATTTTAGATGGAAAATAAAAAAAATTATATTTTCAACGCATCTCATTTCTCTCAGTACCATCCGTTTCATTTAATGCATTGGATAATTTTAGTCTGTCGTACAAACATTTATCATTTAGTTACAAATATTTTAATCTAGTTTCATGAGACATTTATATTTCGTTGTTTTACTACTAAGAAACTGAATAAGCTTATTGAAAATTGTTTAAATTTAAGGCTAATAAAAGAGAGTTATTCAAAAACTGCCTCGATTGTGCAGCAAATTAAAGATACAAGCATTTCTATTTTTTGAATAAATCTAAAAATATCCGCAGGAGATTCGTGTTAGTTGCACGAGAAAAAATAATTTTGTATTTTATTTTTCTTTAATCATAAGATAATACATATATTATTCATTTCAATATTCCAAGACTACTTCTTTTCGATGATTATTTACCTTGCCAAAGGATGAATTTTCCGGAGTTCCACGACCTAGATTTCCACTCTTTTTTTTTTTTTCACTTTTCAGTTCAATTTTTTTTTCACATGTATTTCAGTGTCTTATCATCTCTCACCGTATTATTTTATTTTAAATCAAAATTGCATATTGATTGCTTACATGGCTAATTGAAGTAACAAAAAAATCTTTAAAAATGTCATGAAAAATATTATGTATAGTAACATTAAATACGACTGAGATTATCTACTGTTGAAAAAATTCACTAACAAAAAAAGTGTTCAAAATAAATTATTATTTTGTAAAAATGGATTACCATTAAAAGCATTTTATTGTGAAATAGTACTTTTTTCGATGCTATTGCAAGCTATCCGCAGTTTTTACGACTCCCAGATCTGCGGATAATCTGAGTTCACGATGTTGTTTAATGAAAACGTCTCTTCGTTTTAGCTTCCCTTCACCTTTATTTTGACTAAATAAATGCATCCTGAAGCATGCGCGAAAGTGTGGAGTGTTTTTGAGCCCGGAGTTGAACAATAATTCAAACTCCCCCAGAATGGAATCACCTTTTTGCAGCAAGCTCTTCAATTTAAAATGGCTTTCTAATAATTTTAAGAATAAATAATAAAACAATATTCAGAGAAATTGTAGTTTTGAAAGGAGAATCACAAAAATATATTAGGAAATGGGAGGGGGGGGCACTACCTCTTCCCGAAATACAAAAATTATGACAATTCAAAACGAAGAAAGAATGTTATTTTGACAAAAATTATTAAAACTTCCAAAATCTTCTTAATATTGCTTTAGACACTGTTTTAATCAATATGCCAGTTAGATCCTTTAAACAAAAATATTAAATCTACAGAAATATGTAATACTATTGAAGGAAAGTTTTTTTTTACTAAAAAAACCTTTATAAAAAAATGACGGAATTTTTTCATCTTTTCAGCCGGTTTGAAGATTGAAATATTCTGCTCATATATCTCCTCAATTAATTTTGAAAAAGTAATCAATACATATGAATGGTTGTCAAACATGTCAAACATCGTATTTGCACAAGAGTTTTCCTTCTTTTTTTGTGAATTCAAGATATATCTCATTCTTTGCATTCAAAATCAATTTTCAGTGGTGTTCACCAATTGCAAAATTAAGTTTCCAAGAAATCTAGTCTTGGAATTCATTATCGTATGGAGGGGTTGAGGTAGGAGGGTTGATCCCGTCACAGATCCTGTCGCCTTGAGGTTTGATTTATGGCTGGAAGGTGACAGCGACCCCATGCTAACAATGTCTTCTCTTATCGACGAGGAAACTTATTAGTGAAGACCAGAAGATTGGAAGAGGAAGGAGAACAAAGATAGAGGGTCTTCCCCTCCTTTTTCAGGAAGATCCTTAAATAATTAAAGTGTCCGGCGCCAAAAAAAGACAAATTAATAACAGAGATCAAAGTTTTTCAATGGCGGATCTATTATGTTCGCACACACAGTAGATGCCATCTCTTAATCCACTCTTTAGTTATGAATGGAGCGTTTCTTTAATGCTCGGGGACCAGCAACTAATTGTATAAATGTTATGAAATGTTAACCCTCTGATCCAGTATATGTCTTTGTCATAAGTTGTTCATATATTTTTTTCCGTTCGTGACCCTTTTTCGTGTAAAAAAGTTTTCAACCATATTCTGGTCAAAAAAAAATTTACTATGGCAGTAAAATATTCATAAATTATCACTATTCAATAATAATTAAAAGCAAATAAAATTTTATATAATTATTTATTAATATGCAAAGAAATTAGTTGAATTATGATTATTTTCTTATGAATTTATCCTGGCAAATATTTTCCACATTACAAATGCTTCATAAAAATGGTTCTGTAGCCTTTTTTTTTTATTTTTTTTTTCAGTCATCATTTTCCTTATCTAGTATTTGAAATGTTCTCAGTTAGTCAAGATATATATACAAAAACGTTTTAAAGTAAAATGGTTAGGAATGCCAACGAAAAGAGTCTGTTATATGTAAATTATTAGACTTGAATATTTTTCAATATGTAAATAATTAGACTCAAAAAATTTTCAAATGCGTGGCATTCATTTGAAATTTTGGCAGAATCCGATGTAGGTTTCATTTCAAAGCACAGTAGAACTCCAATTATATGAAGAAAAAAAATGTAATCTTTGGAGTAGGAAAGAAATAAGTGTAGCAAAATAAAAAGCCTGAAAAAAATTGATCTTGATGTATTCAAATATTGATATTTTAATACAGTATACAATTAAAAGTTATGCTAAATTTTGGCATTTTCAACGATAATCCCAGAAAACTCATTGCGCAAACTGGTTTTTACACCATTTTCAAATTTAAAAAATTATCTTTTTAATTATATCAATATAGTTGCGCTAATTTTTCCTGAGTTTTAGAATTCTTTTAAGGATTAGTATGAATGTCTTCCATTACTCAAAACTTAGAGAGAAAGATTCCATTTATTTTCTGAGCAGCTTTCTCGAACGGTGCAGTGGCAGTATGAGGATACTCGCTTCCGTTAAAACACAATAAACAGAACAGGCATATGGTTATTAAAATAAAACAGCTCTAATGCTTATTCACAATTTGAATATTAAAAATAGATTATTGAAGAAATTATGAATATTAATTTAAGATATTAAAAGTTTTAATTAAAATTTAACACAAATAATTTTCCAGGCAATCCAACCGGTCGCCATAGGCAGCTAGTCTTAAATAGAAAGAAAAAATTTACAATCAATAAATAATCATCAAAGTCCTTATGTTAATAGACACATAATAAAGCTTAAAAATAAATACAGAAAAATATTTTTATTTTAAATTTGTGTCAAAAGATTGGAAAAATGTGCATTTAAGTAATTTATAGCCGATGTCAATTATAATTGTAGGAGTCTGATAATCTAATTTTAATAATACGATTTTTATTATATTCACAATTTTTAAAAAAGCCATGAGCACTTTTTAAAATTTAATAATATTTAAAATTATAAAATAGTAAAAATAGCCTTGTTTCCAATTGTAACACAAAATCCATCGGTGTCATTTTGTTCCATTGACAATTTCATCATTATTCGTGACTTATTTTATAATATTTATATCTCTCTACAATATTTTAGCCAAAAACTAATATTCTCAGCAAACATGACGAATAACGATGCACTTGCTCTCAATGATGAAATAATAAGTCAATTTTAAAAATAACTCAATATGATTTTTTTTCATTTGTTTGTTTTTGTAGTTAAAAGTAACGAATGTGAGCTTGCTCGTCGAAGACCATAAATAATGTCTGCCGCCGAAGATGCTCGACTCGCAGGTGTCAGCGATAATCCGGATTAATGAAGCCCTAAATTACTTGTCACCCCTCGCGGGCAGCTGGTGGATCACGTGACCTCTCTGATCATTCCTTCCCACCTTCTCCCCTCCTCCGACAAAGATAGCTCAGGAGATAATCGACCACCCTTCGTTGTGCATCGCATTGTTAGCACATTTCCAATAAACAATGGATGGTGATGATGAATCAGTTATGGTATATTTTTGTGTGGATTTTGAATGAAAATTATTAATGGTTAACTAGAAGTGAGATATATATAAAATATTATATTTTTAACTATTGAAACAATAAAAAATCAAATCAATAATGAACTCTCTTCTCACTTTTTTAGTAAGCAAATACGATGAATTGTATTCTGTGATTTGTATTATAAGGAAGAAATTCCTTTCGTCAAGCTGGAAGGCAAAGGTAGATTCATTTACATCTAAGTTCCTATCGGGCAACATCAATTGTTGATGTTTGAAAGTCAAAATTAGAGCTCGAAAATTACTTTTACCTCTAACTTCTAAGATATTGAGTTATCGAAAAACTCTAAACACAAAAATTGTTTGTCATAATGAGGCGGTAATTTGGTTAACTGAATTTATTTTTCTATTTTCAGTATTAAGAAAGTTATAGCGAAATGAAAATTTCAACCCCCTTGAGCTAGATGCGCCATTTACGAAATCATCCGAGATATTTAAATTTCTAACAATATATTCCATGCCAGTTAAAATCGAAATAAAATTACTCCAGTTATTTATTCTGTTCACACGATAACATAGGCAAAGCGTTATACTCATGCATATAAGAGAGAAACATAGAATTTGTTAGTCTTCCTATAGGAATCTACCTAAAACCGAGGGTGCATTTTAGGTTTCTTAATTTTTTTTTTTAGTTGGATCGAAATGTGACATATATCTAAAACTAATCTAAGGATCAGATAAAAAAACACTTTTATCTAAATTATTGCATTATAAAGTTATCTATTCAATATGCGAAGATAAGTAGACAGACAGACAGATAGATGATCAATTAATTTTGTTGAAAATTCGATATTCATCTACGATTTTGATGATAAAATTTCATGCTCAATTTCCTCTATCAAATTGTTTGGATTTTCATTTATTTTGTGTACATGCAGAAAAACATAAAAACTTCGCTTAGACCGATTTCGCCCGATATTTAATAAAAAGCTACGCTAAATATCGCTACTGGATAAATTACGATTTTGGAGTAAATATCACAAACCAAGCTCTAGCGTCTAGTATGTTGCGTGTTTTATTTAACGTGCTGACAAATGGACGAACGTATTTTTTTAAAAAAAAGGGGGGGGGGAGGGTTGATAAACATTATGGTTTCATCAGAATCTCGGAACTTTATTTTTTGATGATAACATTACTAGCATTATGTACACGAGAAAAGTAGACAATAATTTGAGGTACACAGTTTCTAGTTTCATGTCATACTTTTTTTTAAAATTCAGAGTAAGCCGGCTAATGCATGTACCAAAAACTCATTTTAAGACTATAATGATCTTCTTTCCAATCACAAATATTTTCTTCATATTTGTGCCTTTGATATAATTATTGTCAGAATCTATCATGCGGATTTGTAAGCAGTTTTTATCATCCTATAAACAATTACGGTCAGACGATTTTAAGAAATTAATCTATGAGAAAAGAGTGAGAGGCGTGTTGCTGCTAATGTCTTGTCGTTATTATCGTGAGAAAGTTAATAGATTCTCTGTCGACAAAAGGGTGATAAATGCGGGAGTTAATAATAATGATGTTACTTCATTTTCTACTAATTATTTCTTCTCTTCCTTTCATAGGGTTAATTTATTTCGTTTTCTGTTCATAACAAACAAAAAAAAATCCTGCCGTCTAGCTGGATGGCAAAGGTAGATAGATTCCTTTACATCATTATAACACTCAAAATTAGGCGTGAAAATCACTTTTCAACCCTGACTTCTAAGATATTCCAGTTATCCAAAGACTTTATATATAAAAGTTGTTCGTCTTAATGAGGCGCAAATTTGGCTACTTTGATTTATTTTTCTATCTTCAATATTAAAGAAGTTATAACGAAATGAAAATCTCCCCATCATTTCCACTCCCTTTGAGCTAGATGGTCCATTTATGAACTCGTCCGAGATTTTCACATTTTTATCAACATAATCCAAGACAGTTAAAATCCAAACAAAATTACTCTGGTTATCCTGTTTACAAGATAACACGGGCAAAATGTTGTACGTTGTAATGACTGGTCATTATTAATACTAACCGGTTTGTTTATTATCAATAATGACCGATTAGTATTAATAATAATAGATTATTTACACTGACCATAACAATTATACTCTTTTAAGGGATATACTAAAAGTAAGCAAACCCATATATGATTTTTTTTTTAAAAAAAAGCTTTGATTTTCGGCTTACTTACTAATATGTTTACTGCATGGGTGAAAAGTATGATACTACATAGTAAAGTTAGAAAGAATTGTCTCCTTGAAATTTTCTCGCATACTCTTATTTAAAGACCTAATTATGCTGCCTCGCATAAATTTATGGATCTTGGGTAAGGTCATGAATGCTTTGCAGGGCATTTTCAAATAAAATTTACGAAATAGAGATTTTTGACGTGAATTTAGCAATTTTACTGAATGCATCATGCGAATAGGCATTTTGGTAACCTTTTTTTCTGACCAATTGAAACCAAATTTTGCCATAGAACTATTATTGTAGCCACGAGATCACATATTAAATTTCATGCATTTAAATCTCTGCGATTATAAATTATTGCGTTTATATGCATGCGAAAGTACAAACTGATAGATTTGGTTCAAAATTTGATAAGAATTTGCACTTTAAGTACTAAACCTATGCACCACATTTTATTTAGACATTTCTTTACGTTTTATAGCCATAGAGTTCACTTGTTTTCAAACTACCAAGACTGATTTTCTCTAAATAGATTTCGTTCAAAATTTGATTGAAATTTACAAATGTAGTGTAAAAATTATATACCAAATTTATCCCTTTAGCTCAAAGCGTTTTTGAGTTATTTCATTTGCAGACATACAGCAATAATAAGAATATGTTTTCCAAACTTAGAGAGTTCTGAGATGTGAAAATTCGTTAAAATTACGTTTTCTAATGTTTTGACGATTGTACAATACTTTGTATACGAGAAATTAAAAATTAATAATTAAATCTCTGTAATTTGAAAATCATTGCTTGATGGATAATTGGAAGCGTTTATAAAGTCCGTCCACAAAATAAATATGTTACAATTTTGAGCACATGAAACAGAACTAATCAGTGAATATGATTATAACTTTGAAACATTTTTGTATACAATTACTTTTCTTCCAAATGTTCGTTTACAGCCAATTTTTTTAGATTTATTTATGGCTTATCATGACAGAATTTATTACTTCATTTTTTTAGGCACTTGAATAAAAAATTCTTCTAATGTATTTTTTTCTTCTGTTAATTTCAAAACTTACATTCAACAACATCAATAAATTTGAAATCTTCCAGAAGAAGAAGAAAAAAAATTACTTTATGTTTCAATAAATCCATCAATTATCAGCTATCGAAAAACAATCCATTTAAATTTTCAAAAAAAAATTGTTCAGAGATTTTCATTAGTCGTTCTCAAATAATTTTATCCGAAAATATGTTTTTAAAATATGTTTATTATAATTGTTGACGTATTTACTAATTTCTAGATATAGATTTCTACCCGCAGTTGGAAGGCTGCTGTAAATGGCGTAATGAATAGTATTTTCATATTGCTTCAGTTTAGAATGTACTTTTGAAACCATTACGAAATCTAAATTTTTATACAATCTCCCCTCCTATTAGCTATATTTAGTAAAATAGATTTGACAATCAAACAATTTTAAAAATTAGACTTCTACTATCAAAAAAGCCTGAATTATAAATCTTGGAATTTCATATTTTTGACTAATCAAAGGAAACGGCGTGCTTTACTTGGTGAATTTTCTTTGAGGCGATTACTGAAATGGATAAAAATCGTCTAAAATAACAATACCCAAAGCTTCATAACTTGGTCTATTTTAGTTGCAAAAAAATAGACCAAAAAATAGAATAGTTGTTTGAAATTTTATTTTGCTTAAAAGTCTAATGCACCAACAATATTTTTCTTGATGTACTTAATAGAATGGGGGATTATATAAAAATTCAACTAATGTGAATGTCTCAGAATTGTAATTTTTAGTCTCAAAGAACAAAAAATATAATTATTCGCTTCATTTAGAACATTTTACTCAATTGTAAATATATGTCTATCAGTAACGCTTTTAAAATTAATTGATGGGCCACGGTTAAAGTGGATACCATACATAAAATATTTTAAGCACTGAAC
This sequence comes from Argiope aurantia, assembly GCA_026543865.1. Lineage (NCBI taxonomy): Eukaryota > Metazoa > Arthropoda > Arachnida > Araneae > Araneidae > Argiope > Argiope aurantia. The sequence goes on along the minus strand of JAPMOR010085630.1, from coordinate 79,641 downwards.
TGCACTAAAATGAGCGCTGAACAAAAAAGAAATTTCCTAAGTGAATTATTATTTAAAACAAATTAGTCTAACGTAAAAAAAACACAGAACAATTTTACATTAATTAAGTCAGTTTAAAAAATCTCGCACTGATTCTCGGCAACACATGTAAATCGCATTTGCCGAATCATATTTCCTTTCCCACAGCAAGGAATTTAAACTGAAAATATTTTATTCTCGAGTGACAAGCAGTAATTTTATAATACATATCGATAATTCTTACACATTAATAACTCTTATAATCAAGAATTTAACCTTAAAATGGTTAATTTGCTGCTTATAATGATTAGGCTTTATGATAATAGCCATGCCACGTCGTTTATTTTATCTGCTTTAAATATTTCTCGGCATTCATTCCTCGTCTTTCACCATTCATTATCATATTTGCTTCATTAATGTCCAGCTCCTAACCTTCATTGCATCTTTAAAATCGGATACCCCCCCCTTTTTTTTTTTGCTGCTTAATAGCATTCGTAGAAGTAGTTTAATAACAAAAAAATTTTATATAAATTATCCTGTGTAATGTTTACATCCTCTGTGTAATTTACAATAACATAAGAATGTTAGAAATTTAATTTTTTTTTAAATTTGTAAAAATTTTTTAAAAATTTGTATTTATTGAAAGGTATTTGACTACATTTAGGATTATTTTTTTGTAAAACGTTTGAAACTAGTTGCATTTTTAAATATTTGCATGGAAAGATTAAAAAAAAAACATGCAGGAAGCCAAATTATACCAGTTAAGTTGAAAATGCGTTTCGAAAATTGGGGGGGGGGGATTGTTTTTTGTTTTTTTTAATCAAAAGAGGTATAAAGCAAAAAAATCTTCTAATTTAGAAGTTTATCAAATAATTTGCTTAAAATGTTGCAGGTAGTGTAAGAAATATAGTATCTGTTCCTGAACTAAAAAAAATAAAAAATAATAATAATAAGCTGGATTTCCATCCATTCTTTAAATATTGGGCTTCAACTCATAAATCATAAACAATTTTCTATTTTTTTCCACGTTATGAAGCACTAAAACAACTATAAAATATTTCTAAATAAATAGATTACTTAGTTCCTAGTTCAGGAACTGTGGAAATTATTTACAAAATTATTATACCAAATTTGAACAAACATTATGCATTAGAATTTAATTTATGTGATTTTTCATCAGAAAATTCTATCAAAGATTAGAATTTGAGAAAAAAAAGCATTTGAAGATGCAAATTAGCAATAAAACGTATGTAAATGCATATATAAAAATCAGTGTAACTTTCTAAAAAATAAACTTCGAAACAAAATTCTAAAGGTTTTTATAAAGAAACCTATTTAAACATTAAGAATATTAAATTTAAAAAAATTATTTTGCAATTTCTTAAAAAAAAAGATCGATTTTTTTTTAAAGTAGTCACCTACTTTTTATCTCATTTTATATTAACTCAGAATTTTTAAAAGATTTCATCGTGATACCAAAATTGAAAAATAAATTAGAAAACAAAAACTAATTACTGATAACCAAAATAATTAATTCAGAAATAATTATTTAGAAAATTTTATTGAAATAATTTATTTCAAGATTCTTTTTCTTAAATTTATTGAATTACAAATACTTAGCAGCAAGAGTGACCCATATACGGACAATTCAGAGATACGGGAACTCCTTTCTTTTACAGCATATAAATGGAATCACTGCTATATTTAGTTTTGAACTCATTGTTTAAATCCATTATTTATATGATTGTATTTCTTTTAAAGCTTACAGTATTTTGGGGAAGAACAGTGAAAATCACTATGTCTCTGTTTATAGCGAAAGAGAGAGAGAGAAAAAAATAGGATTTTCCTCCAGTTCCAATTTCTGTAATTGCGCATGAGCAATAGTAAAGTGCATTCGTTCCGCTGTATAGTTTGTTAAGAGAAGAAGGTATTGTCAGAAACACAGCACCGCCTTCCCTTCTAGACTAAAAAAATGATTCCAAATATTCTTCGTCTGTAGAAATTTGTTATCACGAGCCACAAATATGAATATAAATAAAGGAATAAATACAAAAATAATTATGTATTAATAAAAATTTCTTAACCTTATTGTTTTGCTCATTTTTTTAAATATATAACTGCGAAAATAACGCTCATTTGTTTGTATTTAGTTTCATCTTGCTGTTTCTTGATTTTTTACTGTCCAATCGTCAGTTGAATACACCTTAATTAACAAAAGAAGAGAATAAAAGAAATTTTTTAAACACATTTATTTATTTATTTTTACTTAATCACATCTTAAGAAAAGAAAATGATGTATTGGAGATCGCAATATTGACCGAATATTCGGAACTAAATTATTCATATTACAACATAATTTCCATAAACATTTATGCAGTCCTCCAATAGTAGATGAATAAAACATGTATATATATCGTTGTCATTTTCAATATATATACATGTTTTATTCATTTATTATTGACGGACTGAATAAATGTTTATGGAATTATGATGCCATAAGAATAAATTTTGCTCCGAATATTGGGTCAATATTGTGATCTTCAATACTTTTTTTTTCCTTAAGAAGTGACTTTTCATTTCATAAGTTTATATAATATGACATCGTTTTTTAAAAATATTTTTGCTAGAAAATCATTTTTAAGTAATAGCCTCCTTTTTAATGACTTGATTAAAAACCACCCAGCTGAAAAAGCTACACCACTATAAAATAGCCTCTAATCTTCCGTAACCTCTGTTTATCGAAGACCGAATTCGAAGTTGTATATGAATCAATTTAAAGATCAAGAGATAAAAGTGCATTCATTTTCATTTCTCATCCAATCGTCTGATTTGGTGAATCGGACGCATCTGTCCCCCAAAACCACCACCTGCCGCTGTGGGAAGACTCGTTAACAGGCTCCTACGGAATATATTTTAAACTGAAGACGAACATTAATGGCATGTTTTACATTCAAGAAGCTTTACTAGATAAGTTTTACGACTTTCTTTCGTTCCTGTTCCCATTCTCTTTCATCCTTTCTTAGTGGGTTTTTTTTTTTTTTTTTTTTGTCAATTTTACCAGTTATGAATGAAATATAACTGCTAACTATTAAAATACATTTCATTTCACAATTGCAAAATTGGATGAATTTCTTAAGATTTTGAATTTTAAATTTTAAATCCTTAGAAATTTAATAAAATAATCTGTACTTCGTAAAAATCCTAATGATAGTCACCATTCTTTAGAAATATATCGCTATGGTATTTTTACAGATCAAAATAATATATAGATGAAAAATGGGAACATAAAAGGTACTAATTTTATTTGTCCGAATTTCTATAAAATTCTACATATTTTAATCTCATTTTAATTTATTAATATTAATAAGAATGGTTTAATACAATATATCATAATGCCTTTCATTCCAAAATATTAAAAATTTTACTGTCTAAAAGCTTCCGAAATTGCATAAATTGGCCTTCAAATTTTAATCCTTTTTTTACATTTCAGTACGTCTGAAGATATAAATAATTATTTAGTTGAACATATAATGATACTTTTAATTATTATATGCTTAACTGAAATGTAGCAAGTTTTCGACGTATTTTTTAAAAAAATTATAGAATTAACTATTTAAGTTTTAGAAGTATTTATATACAAATAATGTTCAAATTTTTTAAATCTCCGTTTGAAGCTTAATTAATCATAAAATATAAACTGAAAAAATGTTCAGTTAGTTACCTGTAGGGATTTCAAATATTCAAATAATTTATCTGTTCGTACTTAAAAAGGATCAAAAACCATAAGCATAAATACTTTTCTCTACTCAGCGTAAATGTGCGTGTCTTTTTACTGCAGACCAAACCATTTAACATAGTCAATAAGTTAATTATTATCCATTATATATTTGTACTAATGTACACTGGGGTATGAAATTTTTGAAATTTTAGTTAGAATCATCAATAAAAATTAGGCAAAGTTCGGTGATTTCCCACATTAACTTCCAAAACTGTTATTGTGAAAAATAATTTTTACACCTTCTTAAAATTTAAAAATTGTCTTTTTAATCTACCATTTTGATTTTTATGTTATTTTTTTTCCTGAATTTTGATTATTTTTAATCTACATTTTTTATCAATATTTTCTTTACAGTTATGAAGTTCAAATCCTTTCCATTAACTGATCAAAGATCCAATCTGGTGATTTTCTTTCATTGTTAATTAAAATAAAAAGAGAAAAAAAGATCTTGTTTATGAATACGTAGTTTAAATATGGTTAGGAAATTGGTTTAAAGTAAGCTGAAAAACAATTAATTTGGCAGATTACATGGACAATTAAGTTTTAAAGTCACTATGATTCTATGAGACTTTACACCAACATGGATATATATGTATACAATAAACAGAATAGGTGTAAGATTATGAAAATAACATATTGTTAATTTTTAGTACGATTAGAAGTACTTGAAAATTTAAAAACATCAAGTTTTTTTATAAGGTTTTAATTGAAATTAAGTACAATGAATATTAATATTTTCGTTGAACCAGCTGAATGAAAATTATAAAATTTTGTTATTTATATCAAAACTTCTGATTCTATTCCAAAGATGGCCACGTTTCAGGCGAAAAAAATTTTTGCATCTTATTTTCGTCAAAAAAAAAAAAAAAAAAAAAAAAACCTTTTATGATTTCAAACTTGATAGCAACTTTAAACAGCTTTCAAAAACAAACTTTCAATAGTGTTTAAAAGAATATGATTATTTTTTATTTTTTATAATAATTATAATTTTTTTTTCATTTCTAATTTGCTTCATTTTTATAAACAATATGGAAACTGGAAATCATTTTTCTTTCAAGCCCTCTATCAGATGTCGTTATACATATATATATGAAACCAACATTTAATTAAATTAAACCATTAAATTATGATTAAATTTTAAAAGTGTCAAAAAAGTGTATTGTCATTGGGATTGCACATCAGTAAAAAAAGTATCAAAAAAGTGTATTGTCATTGGGGTTGCACTTCAGAAAAAATTTGAAAATTCTAGCCCAACAAAATCTTATCTTTATCCAAATTGAATAAACGTGGATATTGAAGCATTATCCACGGAAATTGAAGAAAAAATTAATAATTAAAAATATTTTATTCATAATCAAGATATTTTTAAAATTTGAAGAATTCAATAGGTAATAGTATTTTAAATTTTGTAATCTTAAAATTCTTTTAAGAAGCCTCACTGGAAACTGCGATTCACAATTTCTGAAACTCTGATTTAGTTACTTCTCCAATATACTAATCAACAATTTTCACTATCCTCAAAGTTTCACTAGACTCTCAATGAAATATTACAAGTTATGTCGTATACGATAATAAAGCCTTTTTGATACCTTTTAATAAAATGTCTTACATTTTCTTTTTCAGTTAAACTCATCTCATGTTGATAAAGGCGAAATTTTGTAAAGAATTTTTCACATCAATTCATAATGTTTTAGATTTCTAAGATTCTATTAAACATATATATTCTCGATGACAAAACTCAATTTTGATATTTTTAGGTTATTAATTATCAATTAATTGAGTGATCTAATTACATTTTCATTCAATTCTGATATCATCATTTGGTATTGAATTTGAAAAATTTTTTTTTCAAGATTAAAAAATAAAAGATAAAATAAAGATAAATTCACGTTTTAATTCACTAGTAAAAATTTGTCAATAAAGGTTGTTTTTATTAAATTTTTTTGTGACTAGAAAGATGTAACCTCAAAAGAAAACTCATACTTTTAAAATCAGTCTACTAAAATATTTCAGATGTTTGAATTAAGTAATTAATTCTATTCTTTCAAATTTCTTAAACAAATTTCAAATTCCTTTCTGTTACCGAATATGCATTTAAATCCTCCCAAGTTCAAGTAATATATTTATAATCCCATTTGTATCTATTGTTCGTCAGCATGTGATTATATACAGAAATGTTAATTATTCTTAAGTTAACATAGTACAATTAACAGAATATTTAATGTAGACACATGTTTGTGTCTGGCATAGAAATGAGGTAAACTCAATTCATTAATATCTTATTAAATAAGAAATTTATTTCTTATTTAAGCATACATTTTGAATATTATATTCTCATTTTAAAAAATGGAGGCTTAATATTAGAGAATATAAAGAATTTGAAAAAATATATTTTCTGATATATTCAAAATCATTTTCCCAAAAAATTCAGATACTCTCAAAATTTAGAAAAGTAGCATTTAAAGAAAAACAGCCAACTGATATCACGTGATCGCACGGAGGTGTGGGTGGGACGGCCACACTTGACAATGATTAACGATTCTTACTTTCATTCGAACTTTGGAACTAAGTCCGACATTTTTTTCTACGTTCTGCTGACGGCGAAATATCGTAAAGAAATAAAAGTGACAAGATATACTTCATCCCATATTTACAAGTTTCCAAATTAATATCCGGGGAAAGAATATAGCGTGAATGTTTGGGTTCAGTTTTATCTACTTAAATTTTGGAAGCTATGTATTTATGAGAAAATCCATTTTTGATAATTTATTGCTGTAAACATGAAATTTAAATAAGAAAATTCTGTGATCTTGTGTATAAATGCGATGTAGAAAGTTTCTTTAAAATTTTGCTTAAAGAAAATAATAATATTCTCAATGCTTACTTTTAAAAAAACTTATATATCGAATATTTCGTATTAAGCAAGACTTATCTGATTAATGAGTATCAAAATATTTTGTCGGCATACTTCTAATAAATCATGTTTTAAAATATCCATAATTAAGAAAGAAAAAAATATATTTGAATGAGGTGAAATTATACTGTATACGGTAAGAATAAACTTGTTTTCTAACAAAAACGCGCACACAAATAGCTAGCAATGAAAGACAATAGTTTTTTGCAATGGCGTGACAATATTTTGCGTATGGGGATACCCTGGTCCCTCCTAAAACAAATAATGATTTTTAAGGTGATTTAGAAATTATGCATGTTAATAAAGAAGGTGCTGGTACATTCTTACTTCAGCGAGCGATACGTGCCTTCTTCTGATTATACAAAAGTGAACTAAAAGCAATTCTTATTCTATTTTCTTCTTATTAGGCAACTTCGGGCAATTCTGATTTTTAAAAATGCCGCTAAGCAAGCAAGCATGCGCAGTTTGTAATATCGTGGTGAGTTAGAAATCGCACATGTTTATAAAAAAAAATGTGTTAGTACATACTTCCTTCTACGATATTTTACTTCCTCTGATTATACTGAAGTTCACATTTTCATCTATACTTTAGCCAGGTCTTATTTAAAAAAAGTCCTCCGCAATCTAGACAGATCTGATAGGAAATCTTTATCCTTTAATCAATTCTGAAAAGAAAAGAAAATTGCAACTGAGCAAGCAAACATGAACATAATTTGTTACATTGTGGTCGCGGAAGCGAAGTTTGATTGTGATAGAAATATTTGTCTTCATTTTGTTAAAAACTAAACATTGTTAATCGACCTGATGGGTTCATTTTCTTGTGTGTGTGTGTGTACCGAAAAAAAGATAGTGAGCATTTATCCCTTGAGGTCAATATCCAGTATTATTGGACATCACATATTAGTTGAACAGGTCCATTGTCCAATACCACTGGACATAAAATTCTTAATTTAGTTTCAATAAAATTGATGTTTTTTTTCTATTTATTAAAACGTACTTATTCCGTTTTATAAATTAACTTGGACCTGGCTACTTCTAATAAAATCGATGGATCACAAAAGATTCCTTCACTTCCATTCATTTGAAGGTGTTCCCGGTGCCTAGATTAATTTGAAGACTACAAAATACGAGGATATTGTTCAACTACGGAAATTCTAACGATCAAAATTGCATTATGCAAACTTCGTGTTTTTGTGGGACAAGATGAGGTCGGTTGCCCAACTCAAAAAACATTTTCTATCAGAAAATTATAAATTTGCGTACCGCTGTACTAAATGCATCGCAAAGGCACGTCTATATCGGGAAATGGCCTCTTTATTCCATTCTTATCTTTGCTCATATATTATTTACAAACAAAATTACTGCAATTTTTTTATACAATTGAAAAAAATGTTTCAAAACAATATAAAATGTATTGAATTAATACAAAAGGAGAAAATTGCATGCACATGAGTATTTAAAAAATCTTAAAAAAGAAGAAACCGTAAAAACAAGAAGAAATTCAGAGGATTCTAATATATAAATTTATTATTAACAATACTGATAAACAGGCATTTGCTTATACATTCAGAACTTTCTGACTAAAGAATTTCAACAAATTGTTTCTGGACAGAATTTTAATATGTTGCACGATTTTCGCCTAAAACTTTTTCCGTAGTCAACATAAAAACTCTTTTTGTTTGTCTGATTCCTTAACATCAATAATAGGCAATTTATTATTTTTTTTAAATAATCATCATCTAAAATACAGTCTTCCGCTATAGCACACCGGAAGTCGAGGCTTAAGTTCAGCAACCATTAGCACCACAAAAAAAAAAAAAAAAAAATGCGTCTAAACACTTATTACATTAATAGCACAATTAGACCAACGGTTTTACTACTTTTTTTTTTCAATGGTATATTTCCATTACCAGCACATAGTTCTGAAACAATGCATCGTAAGCGGTTGGTTCGATACCTCTGGCATTCACCCCTTGGCGTCGGTCAGTAGATTGGCGGATTTCTGTATAATGACCGGTACAACCCACGCAATATTCTTTGGCTTATTTCTTCTTTTTATTTCTCTTTTCTAATGAAGGAAAAGACTGAAGGCGTTATCTCCTGGCTGATCGACAGGCTGCCAGTAATTTCCAATAAATGGTTTTTAGCTCCACCAATTAGCCCCCATTTGCAGTTCAGATCAGCGATAAAGAAGGGAATAAAAATTTATGTCGCTTTATTCTGGAAAAGAAGGACTGGTTTGATTTTTATAGGAATATCGTTCGTTTCGGTTGAGTAGTTTCGTATGTGAAAGAACAGGAGGACAAGACAGCCGAAATGCTTTCATATAAAGAATTATTTCAGTTGCCTAGCTTTTAGATGATGTAAAAATTAATTTTTAATAACATGATTTGTGATAATATTTCAATCCAATCAGCAAAAGGAAGGAATACTCTTCCGGAAGTGTATATTTGATTCTATTTGAGATAATTTTACTGCATGTTGTACGAATCTAAACACAAAGTGTATATTTTTGAGGGAACACATTAAAGAGAAAGTAGCATTTTTAATATAAAAATATTGCAAGAGCACACGTAAAACTTTTTTAGAATTTCAATTCTGGTTGATCTTTCTGTGCTAGAGATCAAATTTTGTACACTTTTGTTCTCTTTTTTGATAATTTATGACTTAAATGTTTCCAGAACAAATATCATTAATTGAATTGAATTTTATTAAATTCGCACTCCATATTAGCTGCAACTGGTATCTGGTAGAAAATTTGAAAAAAATAGATTTTGAGATTTTTTGGTATTTATAATGAAATTAAATGGTAGTATTCATATAAAACTAAAAAGCAGAAAGTAATTAAAATAAAAATCCTACTGTTAGCATACTAACAAAAGTATGTTTAAAAAAAGCTATATTTATTAATCGCATTTATTCCATTATTCATTCAATATCCAGGCAAAAAAAGTATTTTGGAAATAAAATCTCTATACATATCACAGAATAATATAATAGATAGAAATTTGCTGCAAAATTGTTGGTGACTGCAAAAACTGGTATACGCGATTTATGCAGATTGATATAGTTTTTAAAAATAATATATTGCAAGTAGAATAGTTAGGAAAACTGTTAGAAAAAATGTTCGGATCTTTGGTTTTCAAGAGATATGAAGTCAAAATTCTTGCATTTTCTGGAACCTTTCTATCGTCAAGTTTTCCTCTAGTATAAGGGATTATTGTCCTGGCATCCATTTAAAATCTATAAAGAATATACGCAAATCTTTCGTTTCAGTGACGAAACTACAATACAGAAAAGCAATATTAAAGATTCGTGATAATATTTAAGGATTTTTTCTCTTGTGACATTCATTCTGTCTTATAATTTCCTTATGATACTGCTTTCAGTGTCTCAGGATTTTATGACTTAGTTTTCAGAAGCATATTTTAGGTAAAAGAATGATTTTTATTTAGTATTTAGTATATAAAAGTGTCTTTTATATATATATATATATATATATATATATATATATATATATATATATATATATATATACTTTTGGAACTTTAAATGTGTGATTATGAATTATGAAATAAAATTACAGAATCATTTAATATTTTTTTCTAAAATTTATTATTAAATAACATTTTATGTATCGAATCAATTATTTAAAATCAATAGATTTACAGATAATAAAGTTATGATTTTGTTCAAATAATTTATAAACTAATTGATAAAATTTATTGCAGTATTTCGCCTTTAAAAATATATTTAAAAAAATCATGCAGAATTATTTATATATGCTCTCCATCTTAACATCTCAATATAATAATCTTACCTTTACCAAATTCAGAGACTATGACTCGTAATTATATTTGTAAAAAAACACCTTTTCTCAAGAAGTAACTATGTGATAAATTTGGTAATTATAGTTAGAATCTGATTTAGCCCCCTAAGAAATATGAGCGATATTTATTTCACATAATTTGTAGAAAGTATATCAACACAGAAACATGATCATATCATAAACTGATCAGACTTAATAACAGAAGATAGAAACCTTCCTTCATTTATTTAAAAGTTGAAATGTCAAGAATATTTCTCAGAATATGATTTCTTAGGACCAAACGACTATATAAAATTTGGACTTCATAATTTTTTTGAATAATATTTATAGACCGAAACAAAATAAAATATTGTTATTCAACCATTTAAAAAATTTTGAAAATAAAACTAAAAACTGATTTTATGAGGAAATTTTTGTTCAAAAATTTTTTCAGATATTACATAAATCATGAAAATTATTCTGTAGTGCACATAAGAACTTAAATACTTTATGACTCTGCTTTCAGTACTCAATTTTTTAAATGCTAGCTCTCAGTAAAAAATGTTTTTTACATTAATTGCAGTTTAATCATTACTTCTTTAATTTAAATTTGAAGTTTTACGATAACTGACAGAAAATTAGAGCGATACATGATACATTATGGCTTAAGGCCTTTATGAGTGAATTACGTGGCTATCAAAATTTGAGTATGAGTGAATTATATGACTATCAAAATTTGAAACTTAAATATATTTTGATGAAGAACCTATTGAATGACAAGTTACATAAAATATTCAATTGAACATTTCAATGAGCATTAAGATTGGCAAACTTGCTGGTCACCAAAAACGGTTAATAGAACAATAAAATACATATTTTAATAGAGTGGAACAATTTATAAGTAGTTCAGATTTAAGCTTTATTACAGATAATATTTATTATGAAATAATTTACTGTCAAAAAATTTATTAGCTGTATCGCAGCATCGATAGAAAAAAAATCTACATGTTTATACGAGTTATTTTATTACATTTGTGTTTATTTGAAGTGACATTCACTGGAAAAAAGTCTGACCCTAAAAGAAAAAGGATCCGTCCGTAAACAAGTCATTTCTCTGATATAACAACTCCACTTTATCCATGTCCCACGCAACCGCTTTTGCACGCTACATCAAGAGTGTTTGACTTCTTTTCAGTTCGCATTTAGAAAAGAATTCAATCAATAAAAAAGTACAAACGATTATTAGTGTATTACCGCTCATTAAAGGCGAACAAATAGTGGCAAAGCACAAGAGAAAAAAAAATCGCCCGTTGTATTTCGCGTCGTAAGTTCATGAACTGACCAATCCCAGGCGACCGCGTAAATGTTTCATTCATGAATTTTTCTCGTCCACTCATTAAGAGGACTTCCTGTTTGTCATTGGCAACAATGCTGCGCTGAAATCTGCTCGGAATAGAGAGATTCGGAGATAGTGTTGGGAACGCACGCCATTTTCCTAATATACACAAAATAAATGCTAATGTTACAACTCATGATGGTTTCCTCAATCTCTAGGATAGTGACGGAGTTTGACTAATGACTTAAAGGCTAGAAATCCTCGCTAATGGGATAAGTTAGACTCTCCAAGGGAAGAGAAACATTTTTTTTTTTTTTTTTTTTTTTTTTTTCCCTTCTGAAAAGCAAAGTCGCGATAATGAATCGAGGATGACCGCTTTATACATAAAGTTGTTTATTATCATTCTTCTTATGATTATTATTAATCTCCAGAACATTAATAAAACATTAGATTAATTCTAAAATACGATATAAGCTTTTAAATACACATTTTGAGAATTAGCTGTTTCCGCAAAACACTGGAGAAAAAAAATTCTAACGTTGAAATGTTCTTAAATTAACTACTATAGAATGGAGTTAACACGTGAAATCTCTCTGTCACATGACAAAATATAATTCCGGTTATCAACAAAACCGCCTATTTGTCATTAGCATCTTACACTTTGATGACATTTTGGTTCACTCATTTTTTAGAGCAGAATATGCGAATAAAATAAGAAAATTTTAGAAAAAATAAGAAAAATACGATATAAATTAAAAAGAAAGAATATGGTTACATATATTCCCTAATTCTATATGAAAATATTTCGAATTTGTAAAGAAATACAATAGGAATATTCATGTCATAAGTATAAAAAAATGCATAAAGCTTTTGATTCTTATAATGTGGAAAAGAAAAAAATTGTAAATAAGACAACTTTCAAGCTTCCACCTAATAATTCTGAATTATTAAAAGCGTGGACTTAGAAGATTTGAAAATAATTTTTAATATAAATTAGAATATGTATAGAATTCTTTTTTTCATTTTCCTATAAAATGTAAACAGCACACTTGTTACATTTATTAATTAAGCTGCGAAAGTTAAAGCTTAACTATATAAAGAATTTCAGCAAAATTAATCATGTACTAAGAATTCTAAAAAAGAATTAATATAATTCAGATTAAGTTTGCATAATAATGCCAACGATGATATATAATTCTAATCCCGTATCTAAAACCATAATAAGTAAATTATATATTTTAGATAAAATATTAAAAAAAGGAAAAATGTAATTAAATCTATTATTTGAACTAAAAAGAAAATATGAAGAAAAGCAATCATTAAATTCTGTTAAAGAAATGTTCTTACTGCTAAGAACAAAAATTACTTGATGCTGAATAAAAATTTGAAGAAGTGCTTTTTTTATATATATTTATTGTATAAACATGGATTGATTCAACTTTTGAGGAAAAACAGGTTAGCTTTACATCAGTTTTGTCCATAATGCTACAGCACTTCGAATACTGTGAGCGAAAACGAATCCAAATCAATAAAATAGAAGACGACTGCTGATTCTTTAACTCCATCTACAGTGGCTCCCAAAAGTGTTCGTACACTAAAGAAATTTGCAGAAATTGTGTTCTTTACTTCTTAATAAAGCATTTTATTAGTTGGTTTTTTTTAATTAGCATCTTTAAATAGTTCTTAATAAAACTGAACAAATATTTTTATAAAAAATCAAGTAGTATTGTTCTAAAAAATAAATAAATAAAAAATGTCACAAAATTAGAACACAAAAGTCTTCGTACATCCAAACATTATTTATTTAAATTCATCATAAAAATATCTTTTGCGGCTTATTTTTCTTCTAATTGAAAAATACACTAAAATCGTTTGATTTCAGTATTTAATATCACAATTATTTATTCTATTTATTTTATTCTTAGATATGACGTGCGTTCATAAAGAAACGAGTTTAGACGTACGAAAATTAATTATTTTTCATTTTAAAACTGGAAAATCAATTAGAGGCATTGCAACTATAACTAATCTACCTCATTCAACAGTGCAAAGCATAATAAAACGTTACAGAGAGGGAAAAAGGATTGCAAACAAGCCTCGTAATGGTCGCCCTCAAATTCTGTCATCTAGAAGTCAAAGAAATATTGTGAGTAAATTTCTAAAAAATCCACGTCTGAGTGCAATAAAGTTTACTTCACAATATAATGAATCAAATGGAACTTCTATTTCCTGTAAAACTATTCGTAGAATTTTTCAGAATGCTGGTATACATGGCCGCTCTGCACGAAGAAAATTCTTTGTAAGTCAGAAGAGCAGAATTGCTAGGCTTAAATTTGCCAAATCTATGATAAACCAGCCAGAGAGCTATTGGAATCGTGCCTTATTTGCAGAAGAAAGTAAGTTTAACATCTTTGGGTCGGATGGGAGAATCATTGTATGGAGAAAGAAAAAAAACGAAGAACTTAATCCCAAGAATTTAGTTGGAACAGTAAAACATGGCGGTGGAGGTGTCCTGGTTTGGGGGTGTATGTCTGCGGCTGGAGTAGGCAATTTAGTATTCATTGATGGTATAATGGATCATAGAGTTTATATAAATATTTTCAATAATAATTTAAAAGTGTCAGCACAAAAATTGGGCATTTTAAACAACTTTGTGTATTACCAAGACAACGATCCTAAGCACATGGCCATGAATGTTCGTCTTTTTTGCCTCTATCATTGCCCTCAAACCCTTAAAACACCAGCTCAATCACCGGATTTAAACCCTATAGAACATATTTGGAAAGAATTAGAGGTGCGAATAAGAAGTCACGACATTAAATCGAAAATTCAACTGAAAGCAGTAATGATCGAAGAATGGAACAAGATCGGTGCAGAAGTAACCGACCATTTAGTTAAATCTATGCCCAAACGTTTAAAAGCTGTTATAAAGAATAAAGGATATCCTACTAAATACTAAACATTTATAAAAATTTAGAAAATTTCATATTTAGTGATGTTTTTTTAAAGTGTATGATCACTTTTGTGTCCTATTTTTGTGCAACTTTATTTATTGTCATTTTTAAAAAAATAATGTGCATCGTAATTAAAATTTATTCTTCACTGCTTTATTAAGAACTGTAAAAATATGCTATGAAAAAATTTTCATGTAAAAATAAGAATATATAATGGTAAATAATGAGGTTTTTAATTAATTCTTGTTGGTGTACGAACACTTTTGAGAGCCACTGTATTTAGCTTGTCATATTTTGCAAACCCACGCTATTCATCAGTCATTCTAGATTGTCTAAATAAGTCAAAATTATGCCATTCATAGCGTAGTAGAACTGAAGAAGATAAAATAAATAAATCGTTAGCAACAACTTGATTAAGGCATACTTTTAAATGAATAAATTAATGAAGCATTTGGCAATATGGAAATCAATGCACGTGATAAAAAATAAAGAAATATTCGTTTATATGGCGTCTGATTAAAGCAAATTAATTCAAACAGAATAACTAAATATAAAAATATTTATAATTATGAATCACATGACCTCATTTCATTTCATTATCATACAATCTAAGCTATTTATCATCATATTTTTCTCAGTTAGTGAAATATCATTCGTAAAAGAATAATAACGATAAATTTTGAATATCGTCTGCTGATGAGGCCGGTTTGTGTTAATGTCATAAACCTAAAGAAATTCTCGCCAATTTATATTTTAAGTAGATTTCTAGCTGACAAAACACGAATTGATAAATATATTTATTTTACTGGTAAAAATATATTTTTATTTGTTTGTTTATTTGTGGTTCATTATTTCATAAGTAATATAATTCTAGATCATGTTAAAAACTTTACGTAAAGTTTTTTTTATTATCTTTTTTTATTTTGCCTACTTATTTTTATACTTTCTCCTATATGCACTACATCATTTGTGTTCGTCAGCATAATTAGAATTAATCAAAGAAATTAATTATTAAATAACTAATACACTAATACTATTCTTGTCAAAGGATTTATTAATGTTGTGTTTGAATTCCTAGTATGATTAATTAGTTTTATTTAAGCAATTTATTAAATTTTTTTAATATTTTCACAGTTTATTAAATATATATGTATGGAAAATGTTTAAATCTAGATAAATTTTGCAAACCACCGTTTAATAGAAGTTAGAAAGATTGTTTTCAAAATTTCATAGTGCATTATTTCTAATAATTCAAAAATAATAACTGAAAAGTTGAAAACATAAAAACATATTCTATTTAAAATTTCTGTAATTCCTTCGTGTCATTCCATTTAAGATCGTGTCATATAATGCATCAGATTTTTTTAATAGAAATTTAATATTTTATTTTTTTATTTCAGTGCTGAAATATCTGGAAAAGAAATTTAGATTACACAAAATTAAATGCATGTTTATTAAAAAGTTCAAAAAATGGCGAAATTTACCATGCCTGCTTTTGCGCTGTAACATTACTTAGAGTCTGCCAAAAATAATATATCTTTTTTTGTTGTTGTTATATTTTAGGCATAACTGTGAATTTCACCAGCAATAGTTACCTCGCAAATTTCAGTGGCCCCTATTCTTTCAGAATTTTGAGCTCTCTTTCCACAAAATAATTTTTTTAAATCACCTTAAACAATCTTTCAAAATGTTCTTATGATAAATTTAATTTTTTTCCTTTATTATAATTAATGACACTCTTATTTTCGAATACCGAATTCTCTTTCCAAATGGAAATAAAGTAACGAACATTTATTTTGCACGAAAGAAGGCACATGAGAAGAGAATAATAGTTTTTTTTTCCCACACCGACCTGGTTTATCCAAACAGTGTAAAGCTGGCAAGAATCGGCATTTAGAAAATATTCGAAAAAAATTAAATGAAGATAAGTCTATATACACAATGAAGAAAAAATATCAACATAAAAAGAGCAGGAAGAAATAATATACATAAAAGAATAATAAATAATAAAGAGGAAATAATATAGAACATAATAAACATAAATAATATTTGAATAATATAGTTATAAAATATAGTATATAAATAATATAGAAACATGCTAAAGCAAGAAAATATAATAATGGTAATACTTAAGTAAAAAACAAAATGTGTCAAACAATTTATATAAGAGAATAGTATCAATACCTGCAATCTAATTTATAAAAAATAAGAAAGCTATGTGAATAGTAAAATTTAGGCAAACGAGAAAGGTTCAAAATAATCGTTACGTGCATCAAATAGAAATTGAATTAGGTGCATGGACCTTTGGACATTGGAATTTGAATGTCTTCCGAATTTTAAAAATGGCATTATTAACCAATAAGTTTTTGAATGAATCTCTTTTTAAAAGCTATATGAAAGTTTATTTGAATAAAAAAAATCTCCAAGTGTATGAAAACGTTTTAAAAAAATTGAGTTAGGAAATATCAGTTTTTTTATTAAAAATATAGAAATAATAATTTCGAAAATACACATATTCTTATCAAATGTAATTACATTGCAACAATTTGATCTATGAGCTAAGATTAAAACATAATTCATCCATAAATCAAAACCAGACAGAGAACCCTACAAAAATAGTAAGGACCTAATCACTAAGGAATTAAAAAAAGAAAGCATGATTTTTTTTCAGGTGTCGCAGGGGAAGGGGAGAGGATGATGAAGAACAGGTAGAAGCTGTCATTGGAATAAAAGCTCAACGGTAAATAATGGCTCCCCGCAGGTTATGTGTCATAACCGCGACAACAAAGTAGCTTATAACAACTTCAGAAGGGGAGGAAGAAGACTCACTTGCTTGACTCCCCCTCCCATCTTCTTCCATTCAATATATTTGCTTCAAAACGTCTCGTACAGAGACATCGTATATGATAAAACGAGAATGAATGGCATGGGAGAAAAATCACTAATGCTGTTTTTACTTGAGTACTGTAATTTGTTATAGAAATATCAGTTAGAAGGAGATTGGTGTTTTACGTGTTTGAGTTTCATAATTGAAATATTTCTCCCGAAAGAAACATTGCACTCCTCTATACTTTTTGAACACCTTTCAGTTATCTGCAATGCATAGAAAATGCTAAAAGCAATATCAGTAACATATTGTTCTGGTTGCACGTTCAGTTTTAAAATTAAAAGACTTATTGATAAAAATTGTTAACACACATTAGAAGATGACAGTTTACAATCTAATAATTCAAATTATCTTAATATAAATGTTGATTAGACGATCTTGTAGGACAATAAGCCACTTAGTACAACCTGCCATTTCATATTAATATTGTTGATTCAGTTATGTCAACCAAATTAAATTAGTACAACCAATTCTGTAAAAGTGCGAAAGCAAAACGATTGAAAAATGTGAATTCTATTTAATTTTTGACAAACTGACAAAACAATTAAGATATGAATTGGAAAATATTTATTTTTAAATTAAATAATAATGATATAACTAAA
This sequence comes from Argiope aurantia, assembly GCA_026543865.1. Taxonomy (NCBI): domain Eukaryota; kingdom Metazoa; phylum Arthropoda; class Arachnida; order Araneae; family Araneidae; genus Argiope; species Argiope aurantia. The sequence continues at coordinate 61,344 of JAPMOR010085630.1, read as the reverse complement.
TTTTAAAAACCAACAGAATAAAAATGTATTGAATAAGTTTATCTAATAAGACAGATTAGATAAATTCGGCTTTTATAATCAATTGAACATTACAATGAATAAAATGCAATTTAATGAAAATTACTTACCAAAATATGTATTCTAATGGAAATTATCAGCTTACATGCCTAAATAATAGTACTTGTACATTATTTACCTAATTAAAATTTACCTATAACGTAATATTTAAGTTAATTATAATCATAAATAAATAAACTAATTCCTTTAGGAGAATTTACTACTTTGAATGGAGAGATCGTAACATAAAAGGGGCTCTGACAAATAAACATAACAGAATATTTCTACAAAATAGATAAATCAATAAAAACAAAACAACGTTTTATTACAAAAAAAAAGAGCTAGTAATGTGTATTATATTTAAATTTCAGATTCTAAAAGTTAGTTAAAATTAGAAAGAAAATTGCATACAATAACACTTATATTTCTAAGCTTATGCAGGTTTGAGTATACAAAAGATAATAATTTTGATATAATTTTTAACAGAGAAAAAATGTGCGATTTTAAAGTTTTGATGAAATTATTAATTAGTTTAACATTCAATACGATAATAAAAAAAATGTCTATGAAAAATGTACTTAAAATTTTTTAGAATAAATTTTTTAATTCATTTTAATCTTAAAGAGAAAAAAAGGGATTTTAAGAAAAATGTACTCCGATTAAATTCTTTGAATGTAAAAATGAAAATAAAAAAGGTTTTTTTTTTTTTTGAGATTTAAATTGTGTAAAAAATATATCTTGCGAAGAAACATATCCGGAAAAATCCTTGAAGAATATAAAATTTTACTTAATTTGTAATTAATTAAAAATTTACTGAAAGACAACATTTCCAAACTCCAAAATAGGTTTCAACCACATTTGATTTTTCTCAATTCAACAATTTGTTCTGTAGAGATCACACAAATAATGACATACATTTACTTCAGTTCACATATATACTTAAAATAATAAGAAAGGAAAAAAAAGCACACAATCAGCCAGTCCTCCAACCCGAACTGGTTTTATTTCTCTCATTTTGGTTTCATATAAAAGTTTATGGTCCCTCTGTCATCAAGGATGGTATTCTCCATTTTCGTATAAAAAAATTTCACATACCTTTTCTATGGTGAAATCCCATGACCAGCTCGGCAGCTTTAATAAAAATATCTATTTTGAAAACTTTAATATCGTGAAAGCTTTAAATATAGCGTCAATAGTCACTTGTTCAGCACCACCCATCAGTTTTGAAAGAAATCCAAAAAACAGAACTGCAATGTATATTCTCTGTGGGGAAATTCAGCGTTAAAATTCATCACTCCAACCAATGAAAATATATATACTAAGGGTGTTCAAATGAAAAGGTACGAAACAACACTGTGGGTATAAATGAAGATTTTATTTAACCCTTTCTAGGGCCGTGGGAAATATGTTTCCCACCAAATTTATCAATCTTTGTATGAAATTATGTAGATTGGTATAAGTTCTGACAAATTTCTTTAGTAAGTCAGAAACTTAGATGCTTCAGTTCTTTATCTCAGACAAAATGATGTGTCCTGATTTGTTACTTAATTATTAATTAACCAAATTAATTAATTAATCAAATTAAATTTATCTAGTACGCTAAATGAATCCCTTTCCTTATTCTAATTTCAAGCCTAAAAATATTTAAGCATAATACGACTAAAAAAAAATGGCCTTTTAAACGGTTCAAGTATGCACCATAGGCCTGAGCACAACGATCCCATTGATTGACGAGCCGAAGGATTCCTTGTTCCCAAAATTCCGGTGGCTGTGGCGTCCTTGAGTTCGCCGTCTGAATTAAAGCGCTTCCCTTTCAGATGTTTTTTCAGGGGACCAAACACATGAAAATCGCAGGGCGACATATTCGGCCTGTGGGGAGAATGGTCGCGCTGCTCCCACTTGAACTTGGACAGTTCCACGTGTGCGACCCTGGAGACGTATGGACGCGCATTATCATGGAGCAGAATCACATCTTCCATGAGTAGCCCCGTCTTTTGTTCTTGATGGACACGCGTAGTCTTGAGTACACAGTACACATCGGAGTTAATGGTACTTTTGTGCTCGAGGAATTCAACAAGTAGCGGACCTTGGACGGCGAACTCAAGGACGCTGTGACGGATTGGTTCTCGACACAGCTACAGGAATTCTGGGAACAAGGAATCCTTCGGCTCGTTAATGAATGGGATCGTTGTGCTCAGGCCTATGGTGTATACTTTGATACTGTATACTTTCATTTATACCCACAGTGCCGTTTCGTACCTTCTCATTTGAACACCCCTTGTATATATATAATCATAAAAAGTTTCTACCTCATCCTGCTCCCCCTCCGTTCATCCATTTCTTTAAAAAAAAATTTAAATGCACAACCTCATTGTAAATTTTCCATAGAGAAAACATCGACATAATTCTTAATTACTATCATTGCATTGATTTCGAACATTTTAAATTTTCTCATGTACGAAGTATAGAGAAATTACTGAAATCATCAAAAAATTCGAACTCGAGATTTTGACGAATTTCTACATTTCAGAACTCCTCAAGTTAAAAACATTTCTGGCATTATGTTTGTGTGTGGCAAAATTAATTAAAAAATGCTTTGAACTCAACGGATGATATTTGCTACGCGGGCTTTACACCAAAGTTGCAGATTTCAATCATACTTTGTGCAAAATCTATTCAGGGGAAGACTGTCTAGTTGTTCGAATATAAATTAGCACGATAACTGCAAAACGAAGAAAGCTGGATGGATAAAATTTGATAAACCGAATTAGCAAGTGTAGTTTAGTACACTTATCAAAATTTGAGAGAAATTCACCGAGGAGTTGACCGTCCGTAGTTGTGTACTTTCAGAAATATATAAACGCGTTAACTCAAAAACGCAAAGACTTAAATAAATCAATGACTTAAATGATAATTTAGTATGAGGTTTTGAGACAAGTGTAGACTTGTGTCAGACTTTTGTTTCCTTCATTTCGAAAAACTGCGTTTAAGACATAAATTCGATTTTTAAATACTATCAATCCATAGCAAGGAATATTCATGAAAAGGCTCATGAAGAATTACACGATAAATTCAATATGAATGCAAAATTCACGCCAAATGTTGATATTTCGTAATCACTGTAAGCTAATGCCAATGCATTATGCATTCTTTGGGTAGCACATTTATTAAAGAATATGGGAGAAAGTTTGGGGGAAATCACACCCTCAGGTTATTTCGTATGAATGCTCATGATTCATTGGTATGTTTGCAATAAAATGCAGAGCACTGAAGTTGGTCGGCATATCTAAGTTAATCATTCTACTATTAGCCTTCTTCGGCAGTAATATTAATGACACCAATAAAATCATTTCAATTAACTTTGATGTTTTATTGAACAAAAGAATTTTTTTTAATTTTAATTAATTAAAATGGTAAGCAAAATATTGTTTTTTATTCGCGATAAATAAAAAATATAAAGCACAATACTTATTTTTTATATAATTTTAAAATTCCAAAAGAAAATATTTTATCGATTGTACAACTATCGAATATTTTTCTATTTTTAATAAAGTTTTAACATATATTTTAAGCACATTTTCTATCGATATATTTCATATGAAATAAAAATAAAATTTTATCCGTACGAGCACTTTACATAAGCATGAGAAGAAAAAAAAACTTTTATCAATATATTGCCCTCTTATTGATAGAAGCTCAAATTAAAAGATAATTCTCCCTACAAACTAAATCTAAAAAACTGTCATTTTCAGCACTTGGTTGTTTAAAAGAAATAATTATAGAGCATTATATTTTCTAGAAATGTAAGAGCAAAAAAAAAAAAAAAAAATGTATGTCATCTTTCAAAATATTTAAATTATTTTTTGTGCCCTTTAATAATAAATGTATACATCTAATAGGAAAAAATTATCTAAATAAAGTAAATTATATTTTATGTAGTTTAAGTCAATACATGATTTGATGAATTACAAGATATATTGGATATAAATTACATAAAAATATTCTAGTGTGCTCATAAGATTTCAATGCTGAAGGATTGTTATTATTTGTACTCATATTTTATAAACTTGTTTTATTTCAGCCAAAATGTTTTTTATTTAGTCATATGATTATTAAAATTGGAAGCTTAAAAATATTTATCTGTAGAAGCCATTAATACTAAATTTCATAATGGGTTTAATGGAAATTTTAACGTACATTAATCTCGACCAATTAACAGATCGCCAAAAGCAGCTAGTTGTTAACAGGGATAGCTGAAACTGTGATTAAAGAACAACAATTGTTGTTCCTCGTACAACAATTGTTAACATCTGCCTGCCGTCAATAATTTTGTATTGGGTAATTGCCTCATCTTATCATGTGAAACACTTACAATACAAAATCTGATGAGACGTAAGACTTCTGGGGAAATTATTCGAAATTATGGATAACATCTGATAATTGACAAGAAATGCACTTGAAAAATAAAACATTATGTCACGATACTTATAATTTTTTGTGAATTTGTATCGATGTACTTACAGGATGTTTCCTGAATTTCCTGAATCATTTCAGAAGAGATCCGAAAAAAGAATCTTTTAGATGCTTTTTTAAAATCATTTAGGATCTTTTCTGAATTACTGACTGCTTTCACAGAAAAAAATCGATTACATATGATTTGTCATTTAGTTTTTATAAAAACGGAATAAATAATTTTAAAAACCGAAAATGATATGAATTTCCTTTATTGAAAAATGAATATCTTTCATAAGTTTAGAAAACTAATGAAAAAAAAAAAGGTACTTCAATAAGAAATTGAAATAACCAATTTTGCTAAAAAAAAAAAAAAAAAATATGTTTTCCTTTGCTGAAACTATTTTTCTGAATGACTCGCATAATTTTATATTATGTCTTAAGTCTTTCACTGTCTCAACTTAAAAATTATTATTATAATTAAAGATTACAGCTATTAAAATAAACAGTAATTAAAATTATTTAAATAAATTTTTCCCATAATAGTTTTAAGTTTCAGAAAGGTAAGATGCTCAAATGATATGACTAACAATGAGAAAAATGCAATATACTGCACAATCAAATAAAGAAATTATTTTACTTTCAATTTCTGAACAATTTTATTTGAATCTGAGCTGCAGTTTCTGGAAAAAGGCGTTAGCAAACATTATATTATTTATATAATACTATCTCTTTTTCTGTCATCCAGAAAATTTGGATAAGAAAAATGATCAGCAAACGACGGATATTTTGCCCGGTTTAAAATGAAAAAAATTAGCTAGAATTTTATTTCTAGCAAGGATTTGATCAGTGATGTCTTCCAAAATGTATCATTCCAAAACCGAGATTTGAACGATATCAAAGACGTAGTAGTTTTCACAAGCCCTGGGGTTTCAATCGGATGCGCTGATGATCAGTCTTAAATAATTGCATTAAGACGCGTTCAATTATGATGATAATCTATCTCGTGTCCTCCTCTCACAACTAATAAGCTTATTTTATTTTTTTCCTCCGAGCTGTGGCGGAAGAGAAAGATTTCGATATTACCACGATTAAATTCTTGATAGCAGCAGCAAAGGACACCTGCCCTATCCGAACATTCACGGTCAGCCCTTCGGCGCGTGTCTTCGACCTTGACCCCTCCCATTAAAGTTCAACCACCCTCCAATCGACCAATTAGTCACAAACAACAAGTTCCACCTCCAATTGGCTATTTAAATGACATATCACCACTTAATAGAGTCCAGTTGGCGATGGAAAGAGACGGATTGGCAACATTTTCTAACGATACACAAATTTGAGCATTAATTACCAATTTCCGCTTCAAAGCAGAGTTGACACCTATTGTTTACGCTCCTGAAGAAGCAGGAATGGTTCGCTATCTCCGCCCAACATCTCCAGTAGTCTGGAGGTCGCATATAAACGAAGACATTAGTTTTTTTGTGAGATAATGACGGTTATCTCTGGCCAGGGAAATGAAAAATTCCGTATCCCATGAAAGAACAGGAGATCGGAACAATGAGAATTTAGAAAAGGCTGGAAGTAGTGTTTGAGAAGAGAAGTAACATGAGGGATTGACAAGATAAATTATGGGAGCTAAAGGATTGGAAGGGGCTAGATGCTTATCGGAGCAGTTTTTCGGAGTTGACACCTGCGGATGATTCCCCCTGAAGAATGGGTAGAAGACACAGAACATGTCCCATTGTTATTTTGGACACGCTCTGTCGTTCCTGTGGGCAGGAGGATTCTTGGAAGCGATTTGAATAATTATTCATGTACAAGACGAAGTGTATAAAAACAATCCAGTTATTTAAATTTGCGGTTACTGATCATTTGAAAGATAATTTTGCTACAAAGATGTTCTTCAAAAAAAATGGGTTGGTTACGGACACTCTTCCCAGCGTTTTGTTCCTTTTGAAAACAGGAAATGTAACCAAATCAATTACTTTTATATAAAATCTCACTTAAACAGTTAATTGCTTCGGCCTCTTCGGAAAAAGTGTATTTAAATTGTCATAAACATTACATGAGTACAATATAAATATGATCAATAATTAATTATAAATATAACAATTAAACAATTATTATATAAATACAGAGTAATTCAAAATGAATATAACGATTAACAAATGGCTATAACTATTTAATGAAAAAGAATTTATCGATAAGATTAACACAGAATGTAGATGGAACTTCAAAATTTCCCATGTCCAAATCAATTGAAGAACTCGAAGTACGTATTTGTAATGCGCTTGCATCAGTGACTGCAGATATGCTTCAGAATGTCAGAATGTGAAATGGACTGCCACCTAGATATTGTCTGTGTGATCAAGAAAAATCACTTAGAACATCTATGACGTATTTATACAAAATTTTGAAGTTTCGCCTAAATTATGTGTTAATCTTATTGATAAATTCTTTTTCATTAAATAGTTATAGCCATTTGTAATCGCTATATTCATTTTGAATTACTATATATAATAATTACCATTGAATAAGCTAGGCATAATGCAAAATGTACATTTTCCATGACGTATACTCGTCAAAAACAGTTAACCGGTTAAACAAATATGCTGCTTAGAAATTTAAAAAAACATGAAGGTAATTTGTAATTCGTATTTATCAGTTTTTAAATATTTACTCTTTTAGTAATTCACAAGGCTATTGCTAAAAATTAAAAGATGCATTTTAAAATTTGTGTATATATGTTTTTAAATATTTACCCATTTAGTAATTTGGGAGAAAATTATGGCAATGAATAGTAGTGGTAATGCATTGTTGATGTCTACAAACATCAATTTTGCGATTTGACTAATTTTTCAAAAATCTCTTTTAGACAATAAAAACAATAAAAAGCTAGAATTTAAAATGATAATGTTAGAATTTCAAACCTTAAAAATCTAGAAGTTAATTGAGTTAATAGAAATAAGAATCAAAAGTGAAAGATTCTAACGTATACTAAGTCATCCCGAGACATATTCTAAAACAAACTACATATCAATAATTAATTCAAAAAAGGAAATTAATTTCAGTATTCATACATTGAAATGATAAAAAGCAAATTCAAATCAAAATTATGTATTTTTTTTTTAACTTTCAGCAATGAAGGATACAAATAATAAAATCAAGAGTCCTAATTTCTCTAGCATGGTAAAATAATTTTTGTCTCTTTAGCTCACAAAATTAACATTATACTACTAAAGGGCATATATCGTGTGTTAGTTTGGATTAAGAATCTTCGGAATTTTTTTCTTTATTTGACACTAGCCGCCTTTGGCGACCAGCCGGTTCTCCAATCTTAATGCACGTTAAAATTTTAATAATTAAATATTTTATGGAACTCCCAATTTAATTGCTTGTTCATTAAAATATTTTAAAACTTCAAATTTTATTAGTCATATAATTCACTCATAATATTATAAAGACCTTCAACCATAATGTAATTTGTATCTCTCTAATTTTCTGTTAGCTCCCGTAGAATTTATGCTTGAAATTAAAGTGGGAATGATTAAACTGCAATTAATATAATAATATTTTTGCTGAAATGAAGCATTTTTTTTAAAATATGAGTACTGAAAACAGAGTCGCTAAGAATTTAAATCTTATGGGCACTTTCTTAATTTATATATTATCTCAAGAAGTTCTCAACAAAATTTTCTCAGATTTCCCATGAACAGATCGATTAATTCACTATGTTTAGTTTTAAATGCATCGAACACTAAAAAATAAACAAAATCGTTTGAAATAATCTGTCGAAAACATATTAAGCCTTCAAAACCAAGTCCGTATCCGTTGAAAATAGTTGTCAACAATCAGAACACAATGCGCATGAATTTTCAACGCCAATTATGGTAACACAAATGCGCGAATTTTCTACTCCAGTTGGGGTAACGCTATGCATATTAGAAATTTTTAATTTCCTTTATTCTGTTTTATTTTTATTCAAAAGTACTTCAGAATGAATCTAAAAGATCGATTCATTAACAATGTTTAATTTTAAATGCATCAAACATTAAGAAAATAAACAGAATCGTTTGAAATAAACGGCCGAAAATTTGTTAAGCCTATCCTCTTTAGCGTGGGGAAAAAAACTGAAGCCTTACTCATTTGGCGGTGGGGAAATGAAGAGTTTTTTGGCGGGAAAGTTAGTTTTTAATTAATAATTAAAATTCTAATTAAAAATTAAAAAAAGGAACCCCAGGCGCACATTTTCGACCTCCAAGGTATGCAGGTGCCGAATTTGGTAGCTGTAGGCCGAACGGTCTGACCTGTAGAGCTCCAACACACACACACACACACACACACACACACACACACACACACATTGAGCTTTATATAAGTATTGATTAGTAAATTTCTGTTTTGTCACGTGCATTCATTTTCAGTAAAGTTTAAATTTTTAGATATGAAACGGGAATCATTATTATTGAATAAAGGTAATCATGAAAAATGGTTGTTATTTCATTAAGAATCTTCTCTTGTATAAAGGTATGAGTTTAATGTTTTTTTCCGGATTCGCTTGGTTTAATTATATTAATGTCTTGTTTTCAAGTAACGAGAGAGTTATTGAGAAACATATCACGTCATTTTGAATCGTAATCAAATAATGAAGATGACATCGAATTCAATCCCCTCTTTACAACCATTGAGAAGCTATTTGAAACTTGTCGTCGGATTTAAAGTATATTGAACCTATACACACAATTCAAATCTTTCACAAAATTACAATTTCATAGAATTCATTTCAAACCTGGATGAGTTATGTTTAAAAGTTAAATCGTTAGTATCATGTCAAATCAGTCAAATATTTGTCTAAGAAGAATTTTAGGAAGAAAAAAAAGTCCATTGAGCGTAAATGGGTAAAGATTACGACCTGAGAAAAAAATACATTCTTAAAAAAACTTCTAGTACTTTTTTTTACTTTTTTAATTTTTCTCGCTTTAAGCTACGTTAAAACTACAAATATTAGCGACATTTTTTTATTCGTCAAAATTTTGTTATTCTTTAATTGTTTTATGTTTGATACAGTTCATTTTTAAAATGAAATTTGTTATTAAATTAATTCGACATACTATAAAATATTTTACTGCAACGGAATATTGCAGCCTTTTCAATTAGTTTCATTTTAGTTATTTTTAATTAATTTGACACGCTTTAGAAAATTTATGCTACGGAAATTAGAAAGTGTTTAATCAATTGCTATTAATCTTTTTCGCTTCTAGTAAGATTTGGCGAATCAATTATACTGCACTACATCATATAATGGAGCAGATTTGTATTGGTGACAGAACATTTACCTGGATATCTCTATGATATCCTTTTTTATTTTGATTTTTAAATTACTTGGCTTTCATATTTATTAACTTTCTTTTTAAAGTATTAGTTCTATTTATTGCTGTATAATTCTGGAAAAAAATTCCATTTCTGTAGTCAAATTGTATTCAAATTTTGTTTAAAAGCTTTGTCTTTTTTTTATATAAATTTCTTTTGCATCTAAATATAACTTTCATCTTAAATTGTTATGATTATAACTATTTGATGACAATGTTTCTTTTTTCCTATTTTATTTACCGTTTGTGCTTTTGTATATATATGCGCGTGCATATTTGTATATCCATGAAATAAGCGGGAAAGAAACAAAACACTTATAAAGTAATCATAGATGAATTTTAGTCCGCTCTAAGGAGAGGAAATCTAAATAGAATTTCAATATTGGAATAAAGCTTAATCGTCCCTTCCATCAGTAAGTGATTTTTTTAGGTCATTAAACTTTCTTTAATCAAACGGACTCAGGCTGCTTTTGCATTCCAGTTTTCTTTTCAGCATAGTTGTGAATTTATTAGAATTAGAATTAATATTTACTCCCTTTATTTATCTTGAAATTCTTCAAAGAAACAATTTGTCATCACTGTTGTCATATTTATTTCGAAATAATGCAGTAAGAAAAAGAGAGACCTTTTCACATATTCTCGCCACCATATAAGCCTTCAAAGGAGACCAATTATTGCACTGATCAAAATCCTTTGATTAACTTGTAATAATTTTTATTGACAGTGCAAATTGACAACAGAATTATAGATAAATTATCTAAAGGGTTTCGATTTCATTCATTGCTTATTTCTACATTTCCCGGATATCTTCACTTTTTTTTACTGTGCATTTCATATATTGAACATTAGCACGAATAAAAGTCCATTCCAAATGTGTGAGAATTTTCTTCCTCCCCAAAAAGAGCTCCGGAGATGATGCATGGTCTGTCACAGGTAGTCGAGAGATTCATGAGAGGCAATCTTTACATTACCTGCCTGTGACAGCAATTAATAAGATGCTCGCCTTTGGCCTTTTTCATTCTCGTTCATCCGTCACTTTCAGACCCACTTTAATCCGACAAAACAAATTATTCGCAGATCTTCGTACCGAGAGTAGTTGGGCCTAGTCAAAACAACGATGCAAGCGTACCTGGAGAAAGTAAGTGATTTTTCTCCAAGTTAGGCGTTTTCGCACAGATTGGTTATTGATTAAAACTTGACATTCAACACGATACTAAGCTTTGGAATGAAAAACTATCGATGTTAATAATTAATCAGATTTAATTTATAAGTGCATTTTACTTGTTTAATCAAAAAAAAATGTAGAGACCTCACTTTTGGTTGAAACATTTTTTCGAACGAAAAATTAACATTTATACAAGGAAATAAGTAATAAAAAAGACAAACATATACTATGAATGTATTGGTGGCTTTTGATGAGAATTATGATAATTTCATCTCTTAAGAAGAAACACACAAGTTACCACACAACATAAGGCTATGCTCAATCTGATGATACACAGTTTCGTTTGCATGCAAATTTGATATCATGTAAATTGATTCTACTGACACCTAATGCGATGTAAATCTAAGAAATAGTTTTAAAAGTAAAAGTGAAATAGATTACACCTAATAAATACAATATAAATAAAAGAATAAAATAATAGAAGTATAGTGCACCTAGGTGTCTTTATCTAAAACTAGGTAATAATTTACAGTCTGTGGCTGCAGTATAAGAATTTTTGTAAGAAGCGCTTTTGTCTTGTTATTCCCAGATGATAAACCTGGCTATATGTTGCGAACACGTCAAAACTTATTAGACAAGAGCTTAAATGGCTTCAAGAAGACAGTTTCAAGTTGAAAACTTCACTATGATTTCATTCGCAAAACAAAAACTACAGCTTGTTATCCGTACATCTTTCTGATAGAAGCTGTCCTAAGAGAATCATTGATGTTTCCTGCCTTTTGAGTCACATTTCAAAGATTCTGAATCGAATTTAATTAAATATGGTTATATTAAAGTTCCATTTTGAAGAATCTCAAACACTATTTTAGGATGAATCTCTGAATTTTGACTTGCAGTCACATAACGAGGATAACGATACAGAACTGGCATTCCTCTCTAAACTTCCGTGGAAACGGATACTTTGAAATACGGTGACAGATATAGCGTGCACTTGATCCATTTATACACCATATCTTTAGTAAAATTGGGTCTCGAACCTTTCAGCACCAAAGCCAAAGCCTCACAAGTTGTCTACAGCATCAATTAAACTAAGCATTTAGCTTGATAAATATGCTTAGTAAAATGAGGTTAAATTGAGTGTATTACGTTTATCCCTCATTTTTTGATAATATAGTACATTATAATGATTAAGGCAATCAAATAAGCTTTGTTATCATCAGTTCCAAAGCTACTAAAAGGCGTGAGAGAGATTTCGTAATAATGCTTTCAGAGTTAAAGAGTCAGTAATTCCTGCCTTCAGAGTTCTCCAACACATCAGCCGGAGGATAGTTGTTGCAACGAATTTATATACTGTACCGAAATAATTTTCTTTCGCAAAGGTAAAAAGTAATATTTTGATTAATTGTTTATCAAAAATAAGATTATGATTTCTTTTCTTTACTTATAATTTCCTAACTTCAATAATGAGGCAATTAGAGAAGGACTGGAAAAATCTAAAATATATATCTTGAATTAGCATCAGAAGAGCGAAAATCATACTATTATATTGTTAATTGGGTAATCAGAAACACATATCGATTTATTATACATGTAAAAGTAAAAACGAAAATTGATTGCCTTAACATTAATCTAAATATCTCTTGAGAGAGACAATCGTAAAGCATACAGTATGTCTGTCTCAGTATTCAAAGGTTTCGTATGTGACACTTCTTTTCACTGTCACCGAACAGCTAAAATATGAATAAGGCTTTGTTATAAATCATTGGCACTGAATCAGAACGAAACTAAAACTTTTCAACATTTTCCAGAGACTATCGACCGTAGTTGCTGAAATTGAATTAATGTGACAATGATGTTGAACGGCTGGTTGATTCAACCATTAATCATTTCTAAAGATATTCAGATAGGTGTGACACTAAAAATATGAAAATATTATGTCAAAGCCTACTGATAATTTAAATCCAGGTGTATAGATATTCCTTGTATTCCTTGTAAATTCTGACATTCTAGCTTGGTTGAGCATTATAGTTGTTCATTTGGGGATGGCAAGCCATTGAAAACGTGTGATGTCAGATGATTTTTAAAGTGATAAATAATCAGTGAGTCGTTTGCATTTAAAACATATCGTGGAAATTTTCCTGTTAAATATTCTATTCCATTTCTCTTTGCATTTTTTTATTAATGTTTCTTTTATCTTTATTATTTCTTACTTAGAACATTTAACGTTCCAGAAGCATTTTGAATTGCAAGAGTTTTTTTTTCTTTCTTATACGAACTATACAACGAAAAAAATATTATGATCGTCAAAAAGTATGATTTCAAGATTTCTATCGCTAAATCTAACAATGAGGATAAAACATATGTTGTGGAGCGAAATCCTGGAAAGCTATCAGCTTTAATTCCTTACTTATAATCTAATTACTCCTCAGAATTGAGAGATCTGCCCCCAAACACTTAATGTTGCTTCAAAAGTCAATGTACATAAAATGTACATTGATGCTCTTATCTAAATTCTTTCATTTATCTTTAAAGAGAAGGGTTTGTCACTTTTACCATCCCCTTCCCCTTATGATGGGAAAATTTCTCCTCCCTTTTTTAATTTATATATTTATGTACTTTTTCTACAAAGAATAAAATTTTATTTTAAAATGAATAAATTATGTCTCCTCTTATTTTGTTTCAGTTATTAGTTTCTCGATAGGCATTACTATTATTAGTATTTTGCTTTTTAAATAACTTCATATCAAGTATGAAAACTGGCAAAGTATCTGCATCCAGTTTAGAAAAAATTTGATGTGTGGATAGTATGTTCGCATGACCGCATGATTGGTAATTTTTTATATAAAACAATCATTTCCTCCCATCAGACTAAACAGTAATCTCAGTGTGGCCGTGATTATATGTTTAAAAATTACTAACAAATGAATATTTCATTGAGCTCCTCAGAACAGAATTCGCCTTTACGAATCCTATTATCGTAAAAGAAACTGAACATTTCAATATTTTTATACTTTCTTACTTAGACTTCTTTTAATAAACCAATCGTTAAACTTCATAAGCTTCAGAAACAGTTATTTTCGACTGATGATAAGACATCGGAAAATCTCGATCCAATTAAAATCTCTCGAACTAAAAAAACACTCGATTCTCATTGGCAATCTTTTCCATCCCCAAATTAAAATAAATAAATAAAAACATTCCAACCGATGTCTTCATTTCTCATCTCGTATGCATTATCAGCTTCCTAATGAAAAAGGAGACAGGGCCCACCTCTGATTACGTAAATTAACTTTTGTTTAGCGTCGATTTTTATCAATAATAAGCACTTTCCCATTAGCCCCGGACGGCTGTTATTTATGAATAATCCGCAACAAAGGACTCACTCATCAAAGTCACTTCTACGGACAATGGGACGCATGCTAACGAATTCATTCATCAGTCTGACTCGTAATCCGGGGTAAAGGGGATGCTTCAAATTAAGGAAAAACCGCTTCTTTTCTTTGCCAAATTATCGCTTGCATCAGACGCGGGATCACGTCCCACTTGTAACGCCATCTCTCTCTTATGGTAGTGGTGGCATCTCCACCCTTCCTTTCTTTATTTCTTTACCCCCTCCCCTCTCCTTTCACTCCTCTACGGAATATTCGACATCCCCCCCCCCCCTCTTCTATCTTTAATTCTTTCCCATCTTCCGGTGATGACCAGATAAAAGATTCGAGTTTGATGACCATTTTTATTAAGTCGACGTCAATAAAAAGGAATAAAAAAAAATCCAATGCAACATTTTTTTTAATGAGGGTAGATCCGGATTAAAAGGTGAAAATGATTTCCTTTATTTTGCTTGAAAGATAGTTACTTTTAACGGTGTCTTGTATATGTCGTATTGACAATTCTTTCATCCATTGAACTAATCGTGTGAAGCCGGCGACTGCCTCCAAGATCGACTGAATTTGTGAATGGGGCTCTGATAAGTATGCAGTGAACAGAATTTTATAATGATTGGGGAAGGGATGCAAATGGGGGGGGGAGACGGAGATGTCCCAGGCGCCACATTTAGATAGGTGCTTTGAAGGTCTGGATTAAAGGTTTGGATGATTTCTCTTATTTTATTACTTTCTCGTATACGTAGTTTCAAGAAAGTATACTAATCGCTAACAAATACAAATTCAAGATTTTGGTGAATCTCAACGTTTTAGATGTCCCCGAGTTCCAAAAACACTTTTTTAGAAAATGTCCGTCCGTCTGTGATAAATATAATTCAAAAACGCTTTGAATTAGATGATTGACATTTGGTAAATGGTCTTTACACCAGAGGAATTATGTTTGTCCGTCTGCTCGAATATAAGTTAACACGATAGTTACAAAAGGAAGAGAGCTGGATAGATAAAATTCGGCACACAGATTTAACATTTATAGTAGGACACCTATCAAATTTTGAGTCAAATCCAATAAAGAATCGGTCATGGTCGGTCTGTACTTTCAGAAACACGTAAACGCGATAACTCAAAAACGCAATGACTTAAATATACAAAATTCGGTACGGAATTTTATAACTACAAATGCATTTTGTGTCAAATTGTTGTTTCAATTGGTTGAGAAAATTGTGTCTAAAGCACAAATCCGATTTTCGGATACTATTAACCGCATGGCAGGGATTAATCGCCAAATAACTCGCCAAGGATGACACGAAAGATTAGTAAAAATGCTGCATTCACGTCAAAAATTAATATTTCATAACTATTGTGCACCAATGCCTTGTAAGGTGTTTTCAGGGATGACATCTTTATGAGAGAGTATACGAGAAAGTTTTGGAGAGCTGGTTTGATAGATATTTGTTTTTTAAATTCTTTTGTATATGTTGTATGGATAACTGATCCTTTCATTTGGTTTATTCTTATGAAAGCAATAATTACCTTGATGGTAGACTGAATTTATGCATTCGTTTTTTATATGGTCGGAATAGAGGGGGGAAGAGCTATGGACAGTAAATACCTTAGAAAGAAACGGAACATATGTACGTTCATGGCAATTACTGTAGCCAAATATGAGAAGGAAGTGAAAAGATAATATCATGCTTTGCCGCAATTTATTCTTGTTAAGCTACTGAGGACGACAGAAGTCAAAATATCATACGATTACAGGCCTCTTAGCTCTCACTATGCCACTGCACAATTAAGACACATTGGATTTCCACATTGTCCTTAAATTAGTGTTTCTTAATATGTAATGAATGAGAGAGAAGTGAAGTTTAATTATATTAACATTGTTTTTTTAAAGAACACTAAGGCTGTAGTTGGACAAATTTCATAATTCTGAGCAGAGATCAGAGAACAACCCGAGATGGCACCTTTCCCCTCTCCAAACTTCCGCACCACACTAGAGGGAGGACATTTGACCCCGACGGGTTTAAATTGCATCAGACCCGCTTACATGACAGTTCTTCGGTGGAATCGGATATCGAATCTGGAATCTCCGGGCATCGAAGTTGAAACCGTACCACCAGGCTACCATGCCTGGGAGAGAAGTGAAAGGGTTGTGATGAAAGAATTTCTTATAGAAGATTAATAATCACCATGAAATGAATCACATCTGGCCTTCTCAGAGGAGATCAAAAAGTGACATGAAATAATAAAAAAGAAAAAGCAAACTGTATGCACAAAACTTGAGCAGTCTGTAAATAGAGAACTCATAGTCCAATATGATGAACCAAAAGTTTAGAAAGTCCACATGGCAGATAATGCTCATAAATTTGTAAAGGAAAAACTATATTTCAAACTCAGCAAGTTCGAGAGGGATTGAAACTCGATTGTAAAAAAAAATTAATTAGTATTATTTTCTATGTATAATCCCTTTGAAAATATATAAACCAGATAGTAATTCACTAAGTCGGATGTAGATACTATTATCAAAGACAATCCATGAACTGAAGGTTAAAAGTAAAAAAATAAGTCAAAACATCCCTTTAGAAAGTTTTATATACGGTTTTAGTATAAATAAAAGCAATTGTACGTTTTAAGAGAATTTCTTCCAATAAAATAGAATAACTTTAAGAATAAAACGACCATTTTACATAATTTCTCTGAAATAAAACCATTCATAACTTTTGTAGTATTATTTTGTAGTATTGCCTAATTTTGTGCAAACATTAAAAAAAAATCAAAATAGGGAAACAAAAAATTCATAGGTGTTTTCAGAAACTGAATGTAGAAAAATTTAGCTTTCTTTGTGTGTATTTTTGCATTTATTTCTATTTCATGTAATAAAAGAAATATGAACTCTCCTCTGATTTATTACATAAATTACCAGAGCATTTACATACGCGAAGGATATTGTTATGTCATGTGTGTAACTCCCAATCATCGACGCAGAAAAACAAAAGCTTGCACATCAAGTGGTTTCCCATCCGTAAAAAATTGTTTGGCGTTAAATCTTAGAATCAGCAGAGAACAAGACGTTATTATCTGATCAAAATATGCCTCATGACAGCAATGAGACTGAGTTTAAAAATTATCTTTCTGATAAAAGATAAGCATATGATAATCTGAATGTTCGCTTATTTATAAGCTTATATTAATATTTCTACAATCTTCGTTGAATAGTTACTTCCCTAAATAAATACAGCGATGCCTTCATTATAAGATGTGCCAAACATACTAATTAATTTTAAATATCTATTGCCAATAATATAAACTTTAAAAAAACAATCAGTATCGTCTGTAAAAGTATAAATTTTTTAGTCGTGTTCAGCAGTGCCTTTCTGCCTTTGCATCCCTTCCCCCTCCCCCCGGAAACTTTTTGCATAGTCTTCAGCATACATGTAATATCAATTTGTATTATTTATTTTGTAAATTAATTGCTATTACCATATCATCATTCAAATTTCCAAATTTTTCTACTTGTTACATATTTGTTTTAACTTTTAAACAATGCAATAACTTAATATATGCGATAAATCCTTTAGCTTAATACTGCTTTTTAATGTTCGAATTTACCTCTTCTAAAACGCTTTAAATAAGATATAGTATAACTGAATAGACAAAATAGATTCTTTCAGAAGCATTCGTCATCTTATTTTCTCTATTCGGAAGCTCCGAATAAATGTATCTATAGTGGATTCTCCAAAACATTCCAACCGAATTTTTACAATCATGTACGTGAGGGAAAACTGGAATTTACCTTAAAACCCGGAACTCTCAGATTTTCGTCTGTTTGGGCTCATGAAGAAGTTCAGCTGTCAGAAGCTTGACTCTCATGACGGCATCTAGTAAGTCGTGCAACAGCAGCTCTACTCACATTCAACAGCATTCTACTAGACTTGGATATTCAATTGATTCAGTCATTGTGACAAGAGCTTTAAACAAGAACGGCAACTAGACAAAAATAATAAATTAGCAATACAGTTATTTCCATTCCATATCATTATTATGGATGATATTTCCATTATATGCATCACTTATTGATGCACCCTCGCAGTTATCAATGTTTTTCGTAACTTTCGTAAACACCAAATATTGACCTAGTCTCCGTTCATTACAGCGTGCATGTTTTCTTCTTGTCTAGTCACAGTCTTAGATTTGAATAGTCATAGTGGCCTGCTAGTTAGCTATTGGCTTCTACACTGAAGGTTCCAGGTTCGTAATCCGGTTTCAGCAATGATTTATCCATCGTGTATATAGGTAAGATCATGTTAAATGACTTCGTGGATCAAATATAATCCCCTTGACATAGTGCGGAAATTTGCAGAACGGTAAATACTTTTCTTATTCTACTATTAGAGCTAATGAGGTTCATTCGAAATAACTCTCTCGTTTGCTGAAATTGGGACGTTAACATAACTAAACTAAATTTAAGGACAAGTAAGCTGTTGGAGAGGTTTCGGAATTAAGCCATTAGCTACCACGATCGCCATTTGAGGATTTTGGAATTTTACGTACACCACTCAGCGCCAAAAATATGTTTGGTACGCCTGACCGTTTGGTTCCATTTTATATATCAGTCAATATCGTATGTAGCAGAAAAGTTATATTCTGGGCTTCACTTCTCTACAATAAGCGAACAAATTTTATATTCATCTACAAACTGAACGGAACAGAATTGTCATATTTTAAGTTTTCTATTTTTGGTTTGGTATTTATATTGTAATAAAATACTATACATAAATATGTAATTTAGAGTTATAGTAACAATCTGCTATTTACTCAGACTTTTGGGGTTTTATGAATTGAATCGATTTTATTAGTTTATAACGATAATTTTTTCAAAAATATCAAATATTGTCAAAACAAAACATAATTTGAATATAATTGTATAGTTATACAGCTTTTTGTGCACATATATAACTTATTCGGCCAAAAAGTTACATTTTTTTGGCAGTTAATGAATTAAAGAATCCTCCCGTGTTTTAAGGTTTAGTAATAAAGAAACTAATTGAAAATATGGAAGAATTAATTGTTAAATGAAGTTAAGGAAATATACATTTCGTTAACATAAAAATAAATAAATATTTATAATTAGTAAACAATACAAATACAATTCTGAAGATGGTTTTTTTTTAATTCTAAAAAACTTTTTGGAAGATGGTTAAATATTGAATGAAATATTTTATCCAGATGAATAAAATATTTCCTTCCTGTGTATACAGAAATGAAGTTAAAACTAACACGATAACTCAATTATTACAAGCGTCAGAACTATGGGCTAAAGATCCGAGTATATGGTAAACCTTTAAGGAAGTTGATCTCGAACCTGCAACCCTCCGAATGAGTTGTATGACTTTTCTGTACGGGACATTTTCGTACCGGTCATAAAATTATCAATCAATGGTATTGTTAGTTATAAGAATCAATTCGGTGGTGTTTCTGACAAGAATCAGTTCTAGAAGACATTATAACATTTTAAACGCTATCTAAAAGTATCAGATTTGGTGAAATGTAACATAATATTTAAAACAATTCTGCATTTTTAATGGCTTGTTTTTTTAATATACTCTATGTAATGTGTTTTAATATAATCGGAAAACTTTCATCTGGCTTTTATGAAAGATGGATTGTTTTGTAATGAATTTATTTTAAAATATATGATAAAAATAAAGAGCGAATGATATTTCTTCTCATATAAATATTGCTAATTATATTAGGTTGGTGCATAATTATCAGGCGTTTCTTCGACGCGCTATATTTTAATAAAAATTTACAATATCCTTTCCATCCTTTCTCAAAGTGGTACAGCATAATATGACGAATATGAGTATGATAATCGACACGCATTTTTATAACCTAAAAGTAGAAGAATATTTTCATTCATAAATTTATCAGATATTGTAAATTTTTATTAAAATATAGCACATCAAAGAAACGCCTGATAATTATGCACCAACCCAATAGTAACAGAACTCAAAGTTTGATATTGTTTCTGCAAATCCGAGTAAATCAACTTTCTGATTTAAATCAAAAGATAATTACTGTTTGTATTGATTTCGTAAATTAACACGAATTCAATTAATTGTAATTCTTATTCTAGAAACACCGAACGTAGTCCTATTAAAACAGAATTTATCGAACCATTATTAAACATTTGCTCAATATTGCAAACCCAAGCAAGCAGAGTTCCTTCAAGGAAGTGATTGGTTTGGAATTAAGGTTATACTGTATGCTGTGTAAGGTTAATGTTATATCACTTTTT
Organism: Argiope aurantia; assembly: GCA_026543865.1. NCBI lineage: Eukaryota > Metazoa > Arthropoda > Arachnida > Araneae > Araneidae > Argiope > Argiope aurantia. The sequence goes on along the minus strand of JAPMOR010085630.1, from coordinate 40,620 downwards.
TTAAAAAAAAATGTCATTAAAAAGTCAGCATAGACAGAGGTTAGTGACGCTTAATTCCGTAGCTATCGAGGACAGTTATAAATATTGATTTCACGGACAAAAAGCGGCGGATGTGTGCCCTTATTCGAGCGGGATGAAGACGAAGCTTCGCATACCAAGCAGAATATCGTCGCTTCAGGTAGACTTGTCGGCGAAGGTTAAGAAATCCGTCGCTCCATTACAGAAGCAAACACAATTAAGAACCTGACTTGTCAAGAGGACAACAGGAAAAGGGGAGGCCGCAAAGAGGGCCCCCTGGGGCGCTTCCGGACCCCGGGCGACGTCCATTCGTTCATTCTTGAGGAAGAAAAGGGGTTTCCGAGAGACGAATTCGTAATGAGAGCGACTCGGTGGCGTGAGAACTTCCCAATCATCACCGAATTTTTGTGGATTGCTATCAATGGAGGATTGTAAGGTTTGGACACATTTTTCTCTTTATTAATTGTGTAGGAAAAATTAGGAATAGTACTTCACCGAATGTTTAACTCTTAAGTTAGAGATAATCGTCTTTACATCCTTTTCAAGGCCATTCACATTGCACCTCAATTAGAATTAAGTGAGAATCGTCATGACAATGCATGAAATAAGGAACTACAAATTTGGGAATTCATGAGTTTTAATCGAATATATTTCACGTCTTTAGGGCAATAAGGATAAATAAATGTTTTAAAAAAATTTTAAGTTTTAAATGATGTTTAAGTAAATAATAATATTTGTTAAATATTTTGTGCATTATAAGAACTATTCGCACTTCGAAAGATTTTTTTTTCTGTTTCTCTCATTGAATTAACTTACTTTCAAAGCTGCATTGATAAAGCAATTCTTTGATTCAAAGAGTGGTTAAACAACACTATACGCAAAAGATTTTTTTTTTTCATTTTTTTATTAATACCCTCTATTTATTTTAAAAGTTTGTAACTCTAGTTATGACAATAATTAGCCACTATACTAATAAAATTTCAATAGTTTGACATTAAAAATCATTTATTTTTTAAAAAATATTTTGTTTTTACTAAAAAAAAACTTTTTTTTGTAGATAATGTACTGCTTGATGCCAAGATGTTTCAGAACAAGATTGTAATATATTGAAAATGATGGCTTCGAAATATATTCAAATGAAAAAGTCGGCAAGTATCCTTTCATGCCTTCATACGAATGCGAGAATTATGACTACATTAGATTTATTTAGTACAAAACACACACAACACGTACTTTCTTCTGGCGGAATTAATCAAAACTAAAATAGCGCTACTATTATTTCACACTAGAAGCTACTCTGATAAACCTAAAATATACTTACGTCTTTTGGAAGTTTAAAGGGCATCTGGGCAAAATGTCCTTCCTCTTGTGTAGTGTGGAAGTTTTGAGAAAAGGACAGTGCATGTGTCGTCCTCGTCATCAGATCACATTTCAAAATTGTTAGATCCATCCTAAAAAACCCAGTGTTCCTTTAAAAACGAGACATTGGTATAACGAAATTAAATTTTTAGCCTATCATCCAGGAGAAGAGACAGCCATAAGTTAATCTGCCTATCTCTAAAACAAGGATTATATTTTTTTTAGATTTAAGTTGAATAAACCCAAGAAGAGTCCTTGACCATCTTGTTTTCTACCCCAAAAAGTGTCTATAGATGTGATTGTTTAAAAAATTTTTAAAAAATGAATAATATTAGAAAAATAAAAATAAAAAATGTTATAAGCACATTTGGTAATGAGTCCTCTGAAACTAATGAAGAGATTAAGAAAAAAACATTATACTTATATAAAGAACACAAAATATGGCAAACAAAAAAAATGCTAAAATATTGTCATGCAAAGCATCTGATAAGCTAACAAAAAGTAAAACAATTGTTGTTAATTTCTACAATGCGCATTACATAATTTAAGAATGCATACAACTTTACCTGAAGATCTATGCCATAATCTATACAGGAAAGAAAAAGAAGAAAAAAATGACTTTAACACGTTATGGATATTTTGATCCCTTTGTACCTGTCGATATTTTTTTCTCTTATCAGCAAATTTATGATGTGTTGAAAACCAAAAGACTCATTTACTTTCATTTCAATTGCATTGTTCAAACACACGACTAATAATCCTTTAGTTTCAGACACTGTCAGAATCAGTGATAGTTCGCTCTGAGGAAGAACAATCATGATAGAACCGCGTCACGATTTCATGCAAGAGATTCAATGAAATGCAATTATAGCTAATGTTAAGGCGAAGGAATCATTGCATCAAGACTTTTTTTTAAAACAGAAGCGGGTATATTATTGGACGAAATCTAGTGTTGTTGCCATCTATAAAATTGTTAAAAAAAATCAATAGATTAATTAAATTTTAATAAATGTTGGTTAATAGAATAGCAATTTATAGATATTTTTTACAATTTCTTAATGCATTTTTAATCAAGTTCAGAAAACAGAAAATTACCTATGATATTAAACTGTTGTGCTAAATTACAGATAAGATTTCAAATAAACACTAAAAACATATTTAATTGCCAAAAATATTTTTTGGAAATGAGCGACTATAAATAGAACGAAAAAAAATGGTCAGAAGCAAATATTAAATAAAATTCTTATTTAATAACCCTTACAATATAAATTTACAACTTCAGCTATATGAATTAATTAGTCACAGTGTAAAAAAAAGGAATGAATTAATAACAGTTTTTGAAATTCTACATAAGGATCAATATAATCACACTAAAATCGTTATTTGAAATCATTATTACACGACAAATGTATCTGAGAATCCCAATGCAATTTTTAACAGTACGTTATGTTAAGCAGTCCTGTGATAACACAAGCAGTTTTATCCAACAAAACTCACAATGAATTAAAAAATTAGATTAATAAGCTGAATTTAATACGTTCCCAGAATATAATTTTCATTTTTAAGGAAATATATACTTATAATAAAGCTTAATGTGTGTATGTGTGCTGGCGCTCTACAGGCCTGACTGTTCTACCTACAGCTACCAAATTTGGCACGCGTATACTTTTGAGGCCGGAAATGTGCACTTCGGAGCGATTTTTTTTTAATTTTTAAATGGAATTTTAAATTTTTTTCGCTATAACATTCGAAAATATCACAGCACAAAATTTTTTTTTGAATCATATTGAAGATAAAAAAATTATCTTTTTAATGATACCAATGCTTTAACCTATAAATTAAGTTTCGATTTTTAATGAATTTTTAAAAAAATATTTTAATTATATTTTTCAACAATTTATTTCTCACAAAATAAAAATAAAATTTTATCTGCACGAGCATGTCAATGGGAAAAATTAGCTTTTATCAACGTATAGAAGTTTAAATTAAAAAATAAATAAATTAGTTTTCCAAATTAAGTATATATAAAGTGTAATTTTAGGCACGTATCTGCAAAAAGGGGAAAAAAAATGTGAAATATTATCATTTTTTTTAAGTAAATGGAGAAAAAATTTAATAATCGTTTATAATATCTATATCATTAATTCTATAAAACAGCTTAATTTAAGGTAAACATGGTTTAATATACATATATAATAATCACTCTAATAAGTGACCATCAGCTAATTTGGGACATACATCTGTTAAGAAAATGGTCTAATTAATTGAACTAAATGATTATATTTTAAGTAACTTGAGTCAATAAATGTTCCGATGAATTATGAATTTCAAATTTTTACATAGGCCCTCTGCCTTTTGAATCATATTTAACAACATATTCTTGAGACAGCAATATTTTAAATAAAAGTTGTTGAACTCCAATCAACTAAATCAATCACTAAAACTGATTAATTTATGAAATTTGAATATCACTTTTCTATAAAAACTGGCGTTTTTAGACCACTTCAGAAGATACGTCAGTCTTCTGCCAGGGTTTCCCGACAGTGATTGGCCTATGATTATGAAAATATGATTGTTCTAAAATTGATATATAAGAACTTCATTAATCGGTCAGATTTGATTAATGATTTATATATTTAAAAGTTATAGTATCAAGTGTATTTCGCGGAATATCATTCCTTGCGACAAAATGATTGTGTAAGTTTTATACTCATATTTTTTTCATAAGTGCATTTATTGACTGAAATAAAATATTTTTATTTACATCATTTAAATATTTTGAAAATAAAACGAAAAACTGAATTTTACGATGAATCTAAAAAAATGTTGTCGAATAATTTTTTAATATATTATATAAATCACGAAAATTATTCTGTAGTGCTCATACGACTTCAAAGCCAAACGACTCTGCTTTTAATTTTCATATTTAAAAAAAAGGCATGGTTGGTTTCAGTAAAAAATGTTTTTATATTAATTGCAGTTTAACATTTCCACTTTAAATTAAAGTGGAAATTTTATTAGCGCTGACAGAAAATTAAAGAGAGAGATACAATGAACAGAACTGTTTAAGACCTAATAATAATATGACTATCAAAATCTGAAATTTAAAAATATTTTGCAGAAAAAGCTATTAAGAGGTCATTTTACATAAAATATTTTGCAATTTTAGCGATCATTAATATTGGCGAACCGGCTGGTCGCCAAAGGCGGTTAGTAACTAATAAAATGTACAAAAATGAAACACCTTTTTTTTATTTATTTCCAAAAATGTTCTTTCTGAAAATTTCCTTAGCAATAATTGCAAAATTATGTCAAAATACAAAGATATAAAGCCAGAAGCAATATGTAGAAAATAGATATTTCTTGATAATTAAATACATGTTTTTAGAAATGTTAACTGCTTATTATGTTAATTATTTTATGTTATTATATTTATTATTTAACATGCTAAGTGTTTATTTTCTTATGTTATCCATAAATATTGCGGCATATGAAATCTGGTGACTTTATTTCACTCTATGTCAGCCATAATTAAACAAAGAACTTGAAACTATACAAATTATTTAAACTTGAACAGCATATACATAATCTTACATTTTATGCTACAAGCATTTAAGTGATTTTATATTTTGCTTCTGAGAATCCATATTATTTTTTATATTACATACTTTGAATCGAATGTGTTGGCGGTTGTAAAGTACGATTTGCAAGATATTAGATGAATTTATTTTGAAAAGAAAATCGGCGTGAAACGAAATTTGCCAGATCTGGGTCTGGCAAACTAATTTCACTTTCCGTCTTCATAATACCTTAGCGCTCACTTAATGTTATGTAACAAAATAATAATAAAAAAACGTATTCGTAACAGCCTTGTTATTTTCTCTGTTACCCTCCACTCATCATCCTTCTTGGCAAATGCGCTTGCTTGTCTAAAGTAATAGGTCAGTCGTTAACTCGTCGGAGTCACGCTTTAGTTACTCATCCTGCGATTTTATGTTGGAATTATTTAATTTCAATATAAATTAAACTTTATATTCCTTTTAAGACATCCTTTAATATTTTCCCTATATTCGTGGTTTGAGCAAAAGTATGCATTATATTCATGTTTGATCAAAAATAAAATATTGATTAATAATTGCAAAACATGCATTATGTCGATTTCCCCTTTTATTAATTCACGATTTCAATATCCAGTTGAAATAAATATGTATATATTTCTTTATTATTACCGTCCGAGTCAACTTGGTAAACTTATTATATAAAGCTTGCAATTATGATTTTCCTACAATAAAAATATATGTTTATAGGATAGCAAATCTTTTAGCGAAATTTTACTACCATCTTAGCAATATATTTCGATTTGATTGTTTTTTTTATAGCTCAAGGACCAATACTGGCCAAGCTGTGCCAAATATATATTTCGATTGCATGGGGAATGAATCCTGAAGACCACTATAATAAGGAAATACTAATATAACAGGCATTTGAAAAGTTTTGAAAAAATGTTTGTGAACTAATGTTTCTGATTACTAATGTTTTAACTAAATGTTTCTGATTACTAATCCAGCACTGCTTATATTATGTTATTCTGCAATACATGTCGAGTTCTTTCGTCGTTATCAAAAGAGAGAATGACGGGAACAAAATGATCTGCATTTACTCATCATTAATCCATTAAAAATATTTTTCTTATCTCAAAGATCGAAATTTCGCATTTAAATTAATACTATCAAAAGTGCCCTTGTCGATTATGAAAAGTTTTTAAGTTATGCTGTCTAATATCACACACTTACAGATACTATTAAAGATATTAAGACAAGAGATGGATGCTATCTTGATGTGGCTTTATCTATATCTGAAATTATATGCACGCAACTGTCATCTTTTATTAGATATGGCACATTGACATTTACGGAAATATCAACATAAGGAAGCCTCTTATTAGCTTGTCTTTTTCTGATTCTTTAATCTTGTCTGATTACTAATTTAATAATTCGGATTTAACAGTGCATACCAATACGATTCGTGAATTTCCGTTTCTGTTTGTCGGTAAAGAACAAAATAATTTATTTTTAGCCAAAATTAATTTTGAATGCCATTGCTGAATTAGATATATTTTTAATCAAGGCTATCAGAAATTCTTTTTTTTTAGCAATGATTAAACTAAATTATAATATTGAAATTTTTCCTTCCATTATATGTAACCATCAATAAGAGATTCCTAAAGCAAAGGTGAAACAATTAATTTTCAAATTAAAGAAAATATGTCAGCTCTTTTATTTATTTTCAGAATACTTCTAAAAACAAACAGCTATGTAAATGCTTCAAATTAATACGGAGAATGCCTAGCTATGTTTAAATATGAAGTTATCTGACAGGGTACCAATAAATGAGTCTGGAACATTAAATATGATATCATGAACTTGATAAGCATGTTTTCTCATATATGATGTGTTCCAAAATTAGTTTTATACAAATATTCAATATTGTGAATCACATTCTATCAATAACATGATGTAACTAAGATTAATCTGATGAAACGGCATCTAATACTCAACGTTCGATGGCAGAGAAATTTCACAAACATCTCTCACAAGTTCATCAATAGAGAGCAAAAAATATTATGTTGTTATATGTTATTCTATAACTGCATAGCGTAAGCAAAATACATCTAAAACGATATCTTCCAATTTTAAGCTCTCTAGTAGTAATAAGATTTTAGAAATAACTTTAGATTTATTGTCTTAATTTCTGTCGAAAAAAAAAAGAAATTTGTTGTTATATCCAGCAATGCATTCTACTTTCCTTACGAAATAGATAATCTTCATCTGACTTGTATTAGTATGACAATTCTCAGAAGTTTATCTGTGATTGAAAATATCAAATAACCTTCTAAGTAATTAATCGGTAGAAATAAACGGCACAAGAGATTATTTAGCTTTTTCGAATCATTTACCGTATGATTTCTAAAATTCCAACCATCAATAATCTTGCTTAAATCTTTAAGTCCACTTATGAAGGATAACTCTGACGAGTTAGCGGCTGATTTCTGATCTCATATGGGTGAACGCATTTTTTTTTGACAGGTAGAAAACTACTAAATGGAATGTGGTTAGCGTGAAAGTAAATATAGCTGTAATAAACACGATCGGGTTAAACTCGACCCATTTTTTTCGCAATCCTATTATTAATAAATCTTCAACAGAGTATAATGAAAGTGAGAAGCATAACCAAATCAGGCAACTGTTGATTTAACCCCGTCTCCTAATTTATTAAAATGAAACTGATCGATATCAGCGATTTTTACGTCGCATATGCCTACTCATCAGAACCATTCATAATAATTATCATTGACCAAATACATTGTGAAAAGAATTCATGAACTTAAAACGGTTAATTAAGGTTACAACCAAAAATATTGTGTCTAAAGGATTCTTTCTTACTTACTAAAAAGGAAAAAAATATACAAAACTAACTTTTCTACTTTTGGTTTTACTTTCAATATAGCCAACACTATATGGGAATTATACAATTTTTATTCCAATAGGAAAATTATACATTTTTATATCCAATTGAATATAAAAAACATTTTTAAAGTCAAATCAATCCATCATTTCTAGATAACAAATAAATTCTTAGCAACCGTTGCTATACGCAATGTACTACATCAATTTACAGTAGAGGAGCCAATTTAAACTAGGAGAGAGTGACTGTTTTCTGATCAAGTCTCCCAATTCATGGCTTAATCTTCGGCCACTGTAAAATGTGTACTAGAATATTCACTATCTGGTAGGGGATGGGTCACCATCGAAGCGTGTCGGTCGCGACCTTTGACAGTAATTGGAATTGCGACAACTGTCACTGCTGTCCGCTGACATGTTTAGAGGTAGAAGAGGAGAGGGTCGTCCGTATTAATTAGAGGGACAGCCCTCTTCACGATTCAACAGATGCGAGACTGGCCATAGCGTGACTGTCCTGCTTTCATCTTGGGATGCATGAGGTCATGTGATCTGCAGGCTTTCATCCTCCCACATCGCACAAAATCTGGAGGCTTACTAAAATCTAGGCAAGACTGCTCTAATTTGTACCACTTAAATAGAGAATGTTTTTCTTTGTTTTACCACAAAAGGATGTCACTTATAACCTATTGTATGAAAAAAAAATGTTGAGTTAATTTGAGGCAAAATGTTTCCGAGTGCCATAAAAAAGTCTTTAAAATATATTAAGAACTGTCTTTGATACTGATATATTATCACTAATAATCTTTTATTCAGTGAATAAAAAATTATTATAATTTTAATACTATTTGGTAATAATATTGAATGATTTATCCGAAAATAACGAACTTTCGGCAATTAATGACATCAGTTTTATACTGAAACTATTTTAGCATAGGAATATTTATTGGAGAATATAATCTGTAAATTGCTACAATCTTTCTGGATACCATATACAGCAAAGCTCCAGATGCACAGTTATCAAATATGGCGCAGATATATTTTATAAATCGGGAATAGGCATCACCAAGGAGCGACTTTTTAAAAAAGTTTTAATTAAAACGTGAATAAAATTTTGATGTGTTTTTTTTCCTTCATAATCCTCAAATTACATAGCAAAAAAATTTTTTTACACAACTTGAAAATGTAAAAATTTATCTTTTTAATGATCTGAATGTAATCGACTCATAATTTTGATTTTTTTAAAAATGTCTTAAGCACATTTTACTGCAATGCATTTCGTTTTTGTAACGGAACGTAAATCATGTTCACTGTTGGGACAAGCATGTCATCTAGGTTTTATCCCATTATTTATAATTAAGTTATGAAGATTTGATTTATTTTTATTGGTTTTTGTAATTTTGTTTTCATACTGAATAAAAGGTTTTCACCAAATGAATAAAATTTTTAGAATTTTGCTGTACCTATCAATTTTACATTTAATTCCAGTTATAAACAATGATCAAATATTTCTAAACTTCATCCATTTTTGAACACTGATGCTCTCTGCTGTAGAACAAGTGAGCGTATAAAAAGGTATTCTCATTCTTTTAGTTTAAAAATTGTTTCCGAGGTAAGGGTTTTTTGTTATTGTAGAATAAGAAAACATTTTATAGAACAATTAAAAAGATTTGAAAATTATAAAACACACTGTGCGAGCAAAACAAGTGTGGAATGATTCTACATTGTCTTCCTTTTTTTTTAATGTCAAATAAATTATTGTATTTATTGAGTATTTATCATTTCCCATCTCAAATTAAAAGTGTAGTTTTAATTGAAATGACAAAAAATATGATCAGCTCAAAACAAAATAACCAGAACAGTACAAGCTTTCTAAAATAATATAAATTGACTGTGTATCGAAATTTGAAGCTTAAAATTACTTTAAGATAAAGTCAGTATGAAATCACAGGAAAAATAACCCAATTGCAAGTATAATTAAGATCAAAATATATATAAAAAATTTAGACGAAATCGTTAGCCCCCATTAATCTCGGTAAATCAGCTGGTATCCAAAGATCATTAGTAAGGAATATTTTCATTCGAACCTAAAAGCATCATGCATGCTAACACACATTTAAAAAAATTAATACTAATGCGTATTTCCCCATTACATGTCAGCGAACAGTAATGACAGTTGTCTCAATTCCAATTACTGTCAAAGGTCGCGACAGACACGTTTCGATGGTGATCTATCCCCTACCAGATAGTGAATATTCTAGTACACATTTTACAGTAGCCGAAGATTAAGCCATGAATTGGGAGACTTGCTCAGACAACAGCGACTTTCTCCTAGTTTAAATTGGCTCCTCTACTGTAAATTGATGTAGTTATTGCGCATAGCAAAGTTTGCTAAGAATTTATTTATTATCTAGAAATGAATGGATTGATATGACTATAAAAAGTTCTTTAAACTCAGTTGGACATAAAAATGATTTAGCAGGACATTTTGAAAACGCCGTCTTGTATAACTCCCATTATCCGGTTGAGATGCTCATCTTGAGGTTACCAGTCTCGCGAGGATGGAGGATGAGTTTCGAATCCGCTTGGCAAAGGGCTCTGCCAACTTGCTGTTATGACCCCTTGATGCTTAGAAGAAAATCTAACCTTTCAATGAAGTTAAATAGGAGAATAAAATGTCTGTTTGAAGTTTACTGAATGATTCTCTGAATCTCCTGCATGCATTCCTTTTCTTGCTTTCTTTATTAGAAATACACTGATTTTGTTTCCGAAAATCTCTACCAAATCCCGTTGTCAGTGTTTGTTGAACATATCCCTCACCATTCATAGAGGAGGCTTTGATTACTTTCCATGCACGTAACTCTGAATGCAGCTCATTCTTCACGAGTCCAGATGTTGCAGCTCCAATAACAGCCTGCAGACAGCACTTCCAGTGGACTGTGACATTCTGAGAGAAACTCCATGCGCTGTCCAGTTAAGTGTCCCCTGCCGGGACCCCCTTCGTCACGGTTCCGTGAGAAAGGCTGCCACCGTTCGGTGGATTACGTGGTTCATTACTGGCAATTCGAAAGGTTTATTACCTTTCCATTAAGGGCATATTGTATATCAATTAGCTTGCTTCATGGCACTCTGTCCTCCTCTCCATGCTGGAGCTTCTGGCACCCTGACGTTTATTAAGTACCTAATCGTTTTCATAAGATGGATGTACCAAAAGACAGGTCGTTGGGGATTTGATTGAAAATTCAATTCAATCTCTTTTCTGAACATGTATCTTTTACTGGAACTGCACTGTTAAATTTTATTTTTCTGACTATTGGTCCTGTATTGGGATCTCTAAAACCAGCTAATTTAACCCATTGTAGTCTTCTATATAAAACACTCGTTTGCATTACAATAAAAATCATTTGCATTTCTATTAAAAATTCCTCAAGATTCATTAAATATTTTATATTACTATAATAACGATGGGCCTATCCTACAAAAGTCGAAAGAAATAATATTTTAAAATAAAAGATAGTCAAAACATATTTCCTTTTTAAAATTCTGGAAACGTTCCATGGTAATTAAGTGGTGATTAAACTATATATTTATTTGAAAAGTAAAAATTAAATTTAAAAAGAAAAAACACATTATTAAAGAAGTAATTTAAAAAATAATAATAAGTTAAAAATTGAATCTTATCCAAATTATGTCACTTATCAGATATTTTTTGAAATTTAACAGACTCAAAATCTTGCCAGAGAGTTTCGGTGAACAAAGAATCTTGTCAAATCTTGGAAAACATTGTGAGTAATTCGTATGTACATTTTTGGATGACAGAAATTATTCCAAAATTAGACAATCATAAAAAAATTAATATCTGCATGCTTCTACAGTAATAAGTATTATTATCATGAAAACAGTAATATGGAGGAAGAAATATTTAATTAAATGCAGAAAGCGATTTTTATTTTTGGAAACTTATTAAGTTAAATGTATAGTTTAATTACCATTTCTTCTAACACCGTGTTTGAGAAATTTCAACATTCTTGCATCAGTAGTTTTAATTTTGGCATGAGTTTTTAAAACATTTATTAATGCTGTGTCAATTTTGAGAATTTATTCTTTTGCAGGGACTTTATTTCCGTGCTCAGATGACAAATTGTTATAAGCATTCTCAAAAAATAATCTAATTTTCATATTCTATAGATTCGTTCGTTGATGTTTCGAAACATTTGATTCTGAAGGGGAAAAAAGCTTATTTATTGCCATCAAGTAATATTAAAAAAATATTTAGAACATGAAATTTGACAGGTATTTTAAAATTTTAAATGCAGCTTTTACAGTGTCACCACCTATTAACACCACTTTGATGTGTCTTGCGCTCTGAAATCCTAACACTGACATCCTCATTCCAAAATGAAATTCAGATTTCTGATCTTTTATTCTGATTGCTGATAATAAGCTGATCAAATGTTTCTCAAAGACAAAGCAACACATTATGATTATTCAGATTTAGGGAGAGCTATATCGTATTATTGAACTCTAAAGCCATAAAATTTGCTCCGAACTGTATGTACAAATTCAAAATCCCTTTAAATGGTTTTTACTAATCAAAAACTTTTCAGAAACAATGCACCATAATGCCTGCCACATTTCAAGTTACATTTTGATTGGATAGCTATAGAATGTCCCTTACCCTAAAATTATAATATCCGTCCCTGACTCATTATATAGATTCAAAATTCCTTAAATGATTTACACTAATCAAACATTTATTGTTAAATCATACAATATACTGTGCAACACGCAATATACAGACACTAAGTAATATTATTTTTAAATTAACATCAAGGGAAAATAACATGGCTAAATAAAATAGCCACAAGGACTTATTCAACAAAACAGTTTAATGTTTAACAGTTTACTAATTCACTTTATAACAGCCACCACCCTTTATTATCAGTTGAGATGGTATAACTTTCTTGCCTCTTTCACGTGCCCAAAAAACGCTCGTCGTGCAGATGAGGCTATTAGCAACGAGTTAATTCGATTTGGAAAGTTGCTCGCGCCACCAAAGGAGAGAGAAAGCATGGATAATTGAAATTCAAGGCCATGGCCAATGTGTAAGGTTAAGCACTTGCAGAAGATGATGTCGGTGCGTGCCTCCAGCCCATCAGTGGGTCAGAGGATCGTCTGGCACGGTCACGAAAGCAAACACCCCGCCTGTTTCCTGCGAAGATATCGTTGCCTCATTTTCCGCATTCCTGGGGAGCCCAGGGTGCAAGTGACAGTTATCTGCTCAGCTGCTCCGGAGAGATGCAAGCCTGATAATGTGATTAAGGTCAAATAAAATTTGGCAGGAAACGTCGGGCATCTAATATTAGATGAAAAACGGAGATTCTGAGATTCAAATCAAGTGAAATGTCGCTGGGAGCATGCGAGATTAGATATTTAATTATAAAAATTTTGATGGTTGAACTAAGGTAGTAAAAATCTCCATGGAAGCATCGGAGGCAGTCAAGACTAGTAAACTCAGAAATGAACAATACTGTAACCAAAATGATTCGCAGTAAAATTAGATTTGAAATTAATAGCTAAGTCAAATTTTATAGATCTTTCCCATCTCAAATATCTTTAAGGCTACAATCTATATTTCGTTGTTTATTGAGTATTGAGTATGTATATTTGGAACATGAAAAATTCAAGTTATAAAAATTTACCAGTTTTTTATTAAAGTAGTCAACCCTATTATACTGAAGCATTTTGATAATACAATTTCCACTGTACTAAAAAAAATAGCAATATATAAGACAATTGTACAGCATTGTTATAAAATAGATTTTAAATCATATAACTAAACGAAATTAAACATTCTTCATGCAATATAATCTCCAATATTACTTTGATTGTGGTAAGTGAGTTAGCTACAATTTACATATTACAAAGAACATAAAGATAAACATATATACAAGAAACACATATAATATACCATATATACATAGAGAAAGGAAATTTTATTACAAGAAGATTAAATCTTTCACATATAACTTTATACTATACCGTAATTTTGCAAGAATAAAAAACGTTTCAAGTCATGCAAAAAAATTCCTGCTTTTTTTTTCTTCTTAATTATATCCGAAACATAGAAGAAAAGAAACTCAAACACAATTTTGATATTTTGATCAATTGAAAATTTACATTTCCTTCAGATAAATAAACATCAAAATTGGAGATTTGTTCCGAGGTGATGATCCAATTGTGATAAAATCAAAAACAAAACAAGGTAAATGGATTAAATTTGGATAATATATTTTATTACTAGGGTTGATGATCTATATATCAAATATTGGACCAAGTTAATCGAATGGTCTGGCTGTTTAATTATGCATTTATGTGTAAGTGAAGCTAAGTAGCTGCAATTCAGTTTGTGTTTATGATATCAAAAGAACGTTTCAGTCACAAATCTTTGAACCCTTCTAAGGTTCATATATTTGATTCTCTTCGCTTTGCTATGAAACTAAACACAAAACGCCACCGTATATTTTAGAAAAATATGAGAAAGTGTCTGGCTCACATAAGAAATAAAAATGTTACTGTAAATTTAGCACTGTTATATACCTACAGAATATATTTTTTACTATTAAAAAAGAAACAAATTTTCAGTTTTATAACAGGACAGTTCAGTTTTATAAAAACATTTAGAGGACAGATTGCAAAGTGAATAATTTTATAATTTTTCTTTTCTTTATAGGTTCGTAACAAGTGCTTCTTAACTCTAATAATCATATATGTACAAGGCGTGAACTTTTTACAGAGCAGACAGTTCTTAGAGCAGAATAATTAGTTCTAGAGTGGCAACATACGTTTTAGAATTTTATACAGAGCAGACAGTTCTTGGAGCAGAATAATTAGTTGTAGAGTGGCAACAAACGTTTTGGGACTTTTTACAGAGCAGACAGTTCTTAGAGAAGAATAATTAGTTGTAGGGTGGCAACATATGTTTTGGAACTTTTTCTTGCAATTTTAGCTAGACATGGTGGTTTTTACATTATTTGCAAATGCAAAAATTTGTTTTTCTTCAGATACCATTTTTTACAATAAAATTTTATTCCTACTTTTAATAATTTTTAAAAATATTTTTTTTACAACAGTACTCTTTATTGTTGCAATGAAATTCAAATCATGTTCATAATTACTACATATATTTAATCCTATGTTTTTCTAACTTTCTTGCTAATCATAATATAAATATAAGGATTTTTAAAAAATACATATTTAATATTATTTTAAAGCATGTTCAAAATAGTTATTTTTGTCATTATTATAAATTTGTAGTGAGCATATTTCTAAACATTGTTGCCATTTTTACAATGCATTTAGATGTATAAAAATATATTATCCTTCTTTTGAAGTTTTTCTTTCTTATGGAATTGAAATAACCTTTTAATATTGAAAAAAGGGACGTAAAATTAAACTTTTCTTTTTTAAAAAAGTAAATAATAAAGTAAAATAGTAAACAAAAATATTATTAGATATTTCAAAAGTTATGGATCATCCTGCATCACACACACACACAAAGACTATTACTGAATGTTTTCCACTTATTACTGCAATATATTTAATGGGCATGTTTCAATTTAATTTTAAACGTTTTTGGATTAACTGGTGTTTAATAAATTCTCATTTACAATAAGACCTGAAATATTAAGGGAAAGTATAGACAGAATTGAGAGAATAAATGACATAATGCACGGAACAATAAGTGAATGATTGGAAGTTCCGAAGATAATTCATGCCAACAAAAATTAGAAATTTAAATGCGAAAATACAAAGCTAAGGAAAAACATTTTAAAGAAATACTTCCTCATTCAATAATTCAAACGAGCCAGACAGTCACCTAAAGGCGGCTAATTTCAAGTAAAAGTTATTTTTTATTATTTCTTTTTCTTAACTTCTGATAAATGATGTGTGAGACACGATTTGTTTAAGTCTCTAAAATACATCTATATTCTTTAAAATTCGATACAACACAGTGATAAAAGAACAAATATATATTATAAATTCATTTTATTCCAAAGTGCGAATATACCAACGCTGCATCAGAGATCTGATCGTATAACCTCATCTAGAGTACTAAAAAAAGAAAAAAAGATATCCTCCCGTCATTTCCCAATGAGCCTCCAGATTAGGTCATGTCACCAGTTCCCTTTCTGGGAAGTAATCGTGAGCCAGGCTGAAGTTACTGGATTACGGATTACATCACAGTGTCAGGGAGATGGGGAGTCCATGTCAGACAGAATTCGGCTCCAGGTAACTAACTGGGAAACACCTGGCGTTCGACGATCGAGAAAGTTGTAAATTTACCTTCGCTTGGCAGTTAATTTCTTCCCTTTTTTCCCCCTCTCTTGTGATCTTGCTGGTATGAATGTGTTAAAGAGTTTGGATTCACGGAAAGCAATCAATTCACCTTAGCGCTGCAGGGGATTTTATGTAAATATCACGAAGTGAGCGATTAACTCGAGCGAACGTGATATCAGTTCAGGTTTAAATGATAGCGATTAAATATCAGTTGGATGTATAAAAATTATATTCTTATTTAAATGTATAGATTCAATTATAATTATTTTTAAAAATATCCGTGATCTTATGCGATTAAATTTTAATTTATGTTTAAAAAATCTCTCTGTAGAATTAACTACTTTGCTTTTGGTTAGCAGTGAATATCAATAAAAAAATAAAACTTAAATTATATAAAAAAAATTTCTTTAAAAATAAATTACATTTTTAACGTTAGTAGTATCAGACTTTATTGTTTTCATCAAGGACTAAATATTATATTTTATAAATTTAAATAGAATTTGCATATTGCCTAACTCAAGTTTCAGTCTCAAAATTAATCCATTAACTGCTATTTTTTAAAATTTTTGGTCGAATAAATTATTACATACTAAGTTGCATAATTGTAAAATTGTATTCAAATTATGTTTTGTTTTAAAAATATTTGATATTTTTGAAAAAAAGTTGTTATAAAATAATCCATAAAATCATTTCAACAACAAAATAAAAAAGATTGTATAAACAACTGATCGTTACTATAACCTCTGAATTCCTCATTTATATACGGTTTTTCATTATAATATAAAAACCTAACATATAGGACAAATAGGACAATTCTGAACCGTTAAACTTACAAACGAATTTCCAATTTTTTTTTTCTTTTATTGCAACGAAACGAAACACAGAATACAAATTTTCTGCTACACACAATATTGGCTAATATATATATATAATGAAAATAAACTATGAGACTTACAAAATATTTTTTTGGCCCCGAATGATCTTCGTTCAATTCTAAAAACCTCAAACGGGGATCTTGCCTCTAATGGGTTAAATACATCTTAGTAAAGGATTTTAATTAAAGATCTAATTTATAATTGGAAAAAGTAATGAATTTCATTGACCTATAGCGATTCATTACTTGATTATAATTTTATAATGAAGTAATTATAAAAGTAATAAAAATTAATTGAACATAAAGTAATCAAGTCATTTTTGCTAGATTATAACGAAGGAAGTATAATAAAGTGTTATACAAGCTTGAAAATTAACCCAATACTTGAAGAATCTTAAAATTAACCCCCGGAAAATTAAAATATTCCTCAAGAAAAGATGAAAGAAACTTTGATTGCTAAAAGGAATGATTTTCATAAGCATATTAAATAAGCAGAAGAAATCTCCCAAAAACTTTTTCATATACTCCCTAATAAAATAACCTTATTTTCTTCGGCATAAAAATTATGAACTTTGTACAATCCTTCAATACAATGTACTCAGATTTTTATTTTCAGAGTCGACCATAGTTAATATAAGTGAATACGCAATTTAGATGCCTTCTTATCAATCGATTGAAATCAAAATTGGACATACAACTAAATTTTAATAACAAGATCCCATTCCATTTACTTAAGTCGTTGCGCTTTTGAATGATCGCGTTTACATTGATATGTGTGTATATACCAACAGACAGTCAACCTTTTGACGGGCTTAGTTAATAATTTAATAAAAATATGTTCTTTATATGATAAAACTCTGAACCAAAAACTATGTATCCAGCTATTTGCGTTTTATAATTATCATGTTTCCTTGAATTCGGACCGACAGAAAGAAAAATTTGATAAAAGTCAATTTCATTCAAAATTTGAAAGAAATTTACAGATTTGGTGTTAATTTAATGATAGAATCAAATTTCATTCGCTTGGCTCAAAGTATTTCGGAGTTAAATTCACAAATAGATAAAGCGATGGATGGATGTAATCCCAAAAATATGTTTCTCGGATTTATGGAAATTTGAAATGTGGAAATTCATCAAAATATTAATTTTTTTGTCGGTTTAAATACTTATTCTTTGTGTATCTCTTTTACCAAAAACTAAAATTTATAAAAGGAGAATTATTTATTAAGTACCAAACGCGGTTACACATAAAATATAGGGAAATCAGGGGATAATTGCGAAATTCATATAAAATAATACAAACACTCGAATTAAAAATTACAAACTATAATATTTTATTCATAACTTTATTTTAGTTGCGAATTTGTAATCAAAATGAAAGTACCGACGAAAATCCAAGATGAGAAATTAACCTGAAATATTCTGCATCTGCTTATAATATAAAATAGACTGCGAAGCTGACAAATTCCAACATATTTTTATGTGAGGAAAAAGTCAAATTTTTTCAAATCCATCATTTTATTAAATTCATGAGCCACTCATAAAAGGAATGGCATACATTGGAAAAATCTAAAGTCTACCACATTTGTGATCTGAATAATGCAAAAAGATATATTTAGATAAAAATGAACAAAATATCCAATGATAAAACAAAAATTATGATTTTCCTGTTAGTAATGTTAGTAACTTTTTTCTAAAATCGTTTTATTTCGTCGTTTTAGTGATTTTTTTTTCTGTATAAAAAAAGCTGTAAGCTAACCAATAATTTACAAAAGTTTTTTTTTTTCCTGTTTTCGATGATGATTATTTCATGTCCCGTTGCTACGAAAAGGGGGTGCAGTAGCTTCTGAGGGTAAAGACCCACTGAGCACCCGAGGGTAGAAGTCTGGCTTCTAGCTCATATGAAGATGAAACTCACACCTTCGCTTGCACAACCCCTTTTTACAGGGGGGCATATTCACAACCTTACAGATAGAACACAGATGAAGAACAACCATGCCCGAACCGGGATTCGAACCCGGGACGCCCAGATCACGGGGAAGATGCGCTACCCCTATGCAAGGACGCCGGCTTCGGTTTTCGATATACTTTCCTAATAAAAAATAACCAAACTAGAATTTTAATAAAAAAATTGAAGTATTCTCATTTTGCAATCAAAAGGGTGATTTTTTCTGTGCATCCAACTTAGACTGAAGTCTACTTTATTCTTACCTTTCTACATAATTGCTTATGTAGAATAAATCAAATGGGACGTGTGTATGTGTGTGTGCGTTAAATTTAAACTTGACGTTTAAAAGGGCTAACTTATCTTTAAAAGAAGTTATTAAATTAAAAAAAAAACTGACATGCAAAGATGAAGCCACTTACTTCAAGATTAAATGGAAGATGAATTGAAAATAGTAAATGTTGGATTTTCCAATGTTATTGGAAAAAATTAAAAGTAAACGCGGTCGTCCACTTTTCTAAAGCTGAAACCTTCAACTCTATTTCCATGCATTTGCCTCAATTTCGCTGTCATTTGAGTCAACTAACTCTCCAACTCGTCTTCCACTCCAGACGTTTGACCCGTGATAATAACTTCAATACAAAGGTCATAACTGCTGAAATGTACTTGTGAAATTATCGCGCTGAAGTCCATCGATGTACTGGTTGATAACCGGCCAACTGTCCAGCTGCTTTCCACACCTAATGACCAGTCCTGTCAATCATTCGGCCACCGGACACTTCTTGGGACGGTGTGTGAAGGCGCCGGCTAATTGCGCTAAAAGCGAGTTACATCGGGAAAGTATGATTAGGCATTGACGGGAAAATTGGAGTCAGCACCGGCCGCAGGTTTGGTCGGGTCCGTAATAGATGACTTCCGCACCTGAAAGGCAATTAACTCGCCTTTCTGGCCCTCAGTCGACAGATCGCTATTCTGATATTACAACATTCAGATTTGGTTAAGTAATTATGTATTGCCAAAGTCATTTGGGGGCGTATCTAAATGAATGGAATCAGATTTCTCTTCGCGTCATCCGAACATTTGTAATCATGTCTATCAGTAACTTTTCTAAACACATACATATAATTTAATAAAAAAAATTGACACAAAATAATTATTATTTCATTCTTTGATAACACCAAATATTAAGTGAAGTGAAATTAGAGATATAGATATTTTCACGTTCATATGAAAAGATATAAATTATTAAATCAATAAGAGGTTGTTGAGGTAGGTAATGTAATTTATTTGCTTATAGTTTACCTATTTCAACATTGTGTAAGTAATATAAAATAATCTATTAACCCCTTAACCATCCCGTTCACCTTAACCATCGGAACAAGTCTTGTGGTATTAAGTCCCATTGCCTTTATAGATACTATATTAAATATGCCAATCTGACTGATTGTAGGACCTCCCTTGCTTCCACAAATTGACGATAAAATGAACAAACATTAAAGAGCCCTGGATAACCAGAAATGTGAGGAAAGAGGGCAAAATACGCCGGAAGCGAAGCGTGCACGGGTAATGGGAATGGAGCTTTATGTAGATAAATTATGATTTGGTATTTTGAGAAAAGTACCAAGAATTAGATCGAGTTTCAGCTTCACTGAAATAGATAAATAAAGGTCAAATGAATGCACAATGATATGGAAAGAACAAAATATTTTCATTTCGTTTTCAGTATTAAAGAAGAGTTGCCAATTCAGGATTCTATATTCTTTAATTAACTTATCATCTTATCATTGTCCAGTTAGTTGAAGTGGTAATTTAATGCGAAATATCAATTTAAAACATCCGAACAAATTGCTATAATTTCCTTAGTTACAGCAATTAATGTAATCTTTCCAAATAAAGGAATCATAATCAAATCCCCAATTGTGAGACTTCAAATAATGATTAGTTCAAAGGTTTAATAGTGCAATAATGGCATTTAGTTATCGTTCACTAAATAAAGGATAAAATAAAGATTTAATATTTATATCTAAAGGCAAATTATATAATTATAAAACTTCTAGTATTTTCAAAAATTAAAAATAAAGTTTTGGAAACGAATGAAATATACCACAAAATTTAAATTATATCCAAAACAGATTTAAAAAAAACTTAAGACATAAAATATGAAAAAAGCAAAAAAATGCATAGCCGGAATACTGAAAAAAAAACATAAGTTATACTTGAAAATAATACCAATTTTACTTTCCATATTTTTTTTCTTTGTCAGATTGAAAAAAATATTCGACATAATGAAAAAGTTTCGATTCTGTACCACTCTATCCATATCCTCTTCGATTTCAGATCGAATTCAGTTTGTATCCGGTCTAATTTGTGTTTCAATCCGAGTTTCCAGCTATATATTTCATCTAACAGTCAAATATTACCATTCATCATTTGTACATCTAGAGCATTATGTTTAATTTTTCAGTATATCTTTAGCAGTAAACCGTTTGGGATTAAATAAAATCATTTTATATTTATTATGTGTTTTGCCTTGTCTTTCAGACAGTAACTATCCATAATAACATAGAGTTAGTAAAATCTCCATATTGATAAATCTCTACAAATTCATCTGTCATTGTTCCTTTAAAAATATAAAAACAGGATAATTACAGGATGTACCGTCATCTGTATTCTTAGTAGTCGCGGTATTATTGTCTTCTATTACGTCATGTAAAATCAAGTACAGCTAGAAAACTCATCTTTTAATATTCGTAGGTCCGTCTCATCTTTGATCATTTGAGAAAGATCATCCATCAAAAAGAAACAAAAAAACTTTCATAAAAGTAACAACTTATAAAATAAAATGAATGTCAGTAATATAATCCACGGTATAAAACTGATATCTATCCATGGTTTCTTTCTTGTGTTCAACATAAAACATAATTTCTCCTCTTTTAACTTCAAATGTCATTTTTTTTTCTCCGAGCTCTTCGGATTTGAAAAGACCTCAGCGGACATAAAAGATGGCAGCATATAAAAAATGCTGCCAACGATTAAAAGGGGAAATAAAATCATAAACGAAATAAATAATCGAAAAGACAGACGAATATATCCCTTTGACCTTTTCTACAAAAGCCCGGCACAAAAAAAAAGAAGTCACCGGTCCCTCTATAAAGCCCTACGTTAGTCACCTTCCGTTTAGTAATGGGCCTAAAACATAGCCGGGGGCCCTGAATCGCGTAATACGACGGTTTTTACGCCAGTAATTAACTGTACCCGCGGACGGGGGGGGGAGATTTGAAGAGACATGCCCTGGGCTCATCACCCATACAATTAGCATGCATTAGCACGCAGAACACATGCATTCGTCCGTGGAGGGGAGGGGAGATTGTGTTATTATCGTGAAATGGAAAGGGGCGTGTGTAAATCCTCCCCCCCCCCCATCTTTAATAAAACCCGACTGCACCTGGCTAGATTTAGTGGGCTTTCTACGCTGGGACCGTTATGAAATGTGAATAGATAAAGCTTTATTCGGGGATGTCTCGCGTCGTTGCAAGTGAATTTGTATTTTGAGCATTATTTTTGTAATGTTAGAAGCTAAATTATGCTTATTTTTTGATGATATGAGGACACAGCAGTTTTATTAGAGATTGGTTCAATTTCCCGGGGGAAACTGTAGCCACTTCAGGAAGCCAGGTTGCCAAACGATGCATCATCTGCAGAAATATTTGTCTGGCTTGATTTTGTTAAACAGATGTCTATCACAGCGATTCTTTTGCTAATGTACCGCTGCCCCTAATTGAAATACAATGAAAATTATAGGTTGTGTACTGTGAGGTTTTGATTTCATTTTGCTATCAAGTTCTTCAAGTTGTTAGCAAAAAAAATTATAGAAAATTTATTTTCGCTTAAACATTTTTTTTAAAAATTTCATTCAGAAATATAATTATATCTTAAATCTCTATTTGTACACCTTTGATTTTTTTAGCTGCTGTAAGCTTCTTTGGACCATAGCGAAGTTATTAAAGGAAAAGAGAAACTTAGTAATATATTTAAAATTTAAATGCAGCATAAAATAAAATTCAAAGTAATAAAAAGGCCATTTTTACCATTTTAATTTAGTTCTCAATGAAAGGAATTATATTAGATTGATTTTAGTATATTAGATAGAGGAATTTATAATATATTGAGTCTTAAAACTGCAATTATGATCTTATAATCCTAACTAAGAAGTATAAGATGCAAAATATTACTTAAAATTTTCATACAGATGAATTGTGAGATATACCAACAATAACTACTAAACTTTTCTAACTTCACGTCGTATACAAAGTTTATATAGCATTTATTTTACAAATACATAAAAAAAAACAATCAAAGGAACACAATATCCATTTTGTTTATAGAAGGATTAAAAACATTTTGAAAGAAAATAAAAGATGAATGTTGAACAACGCTCCTACTATAATCAAGTAATAGTTTATTTTTTTCTAATATTTATTTTTCTGCTCTAACTGTTTAACTGTTATTCAGGCAAACATAAAGAAACCAAACATAATACAAATAGCTTATTTTAATATAATATTTCTTCGAGCATTAATACTCAAATGTATTTTTTCAAATAATAATTTAGATCAATATTTTAAATTTTTTAATTGCTTTTGTTCCATAACTGTTAGTTAATAGGTTTCTAGAAGAAATTATTTACACAATATATAAAATTAATAATAAATAAACATGAAAATCTTTTTTTCCAATAGGTCAGCATGTTCTGAATTTAGGCGGTATAATAAAATTATTATTGAAAATATAGGGCGTTTCTCTTATTAAAAGCTGAATTTCGAAAACGTTTCTGCTTTGAAGAAGAGAAAAATTAGATTATCGATTGACAGTATTTTTCCATTACTTGTTGTAGCTATTATAACTAAAACGCTCTTATAAAATTTAGAATAAATCGAAAGATAATTAGAATCAATCCTAATCATTCCATAATGATGATTGTGTACAAGATGATCTGCAAAGTCTTTTTAATTTTTTAAAATTTAAAATGGCTTCTTGTATATAGAGAGGTAGCGAGTATCTATAATAAAGTGATTATACTGAATTTATTCGTTACAGCAACCCTGTAAAATAAAGAAATTACAAAAAAAAAACCGCTAAAAATAAAGGAAATCGACCAAAAAATTCAATCGCAAAAATGCACGCATACACTATACCATAATAAAACCAAGGAAAAAATTTAATAGAATTATCCGTAAAATTGCTACGATTTATATTATGAACTTATGAAAAAGTTGTCATCCTAAAATAGAAAAATGTATTCTCAGATCTCTCTCCCCTCCTCCCGATTGCGTTTTTCAGGTTTGTTCTTTTTCATTACTATAATTATTTTTGTTTACTTTCACCATTGCTTAACTCGGAAAAACTGTATGGTGACACTGAAGAATACATTTATCAATTTTAGGACAAATAATTTTTCATGATACTGTAACTTCATCATTTTAATCACAAATATCTCCGCCAATTTTTACAGACAACTCAATGAAATTTTTTCATTTTTTTTTATTATGGTGAAGCATACATTCTTCTAATTGAACTTTTTGGTCGAACTCCTTTATTTTTTGAATTATAACTTCTTTGTTTCGCTGCTACGGGTGCTATAATCTGTCACGATGTCTCTTTATTATAGACACACGTTGCTTCCCTGGTTATAATAGACTCGGTTTTGAATTTACATTGCTTAAAATGACTTCACTGGTTAACTTTTAGAACCAGTTTTTTTCTGGTTACCTTATAGAGATTTTCGTGATCTATTAAGAAGAGTTTATGGATTTTTTGAGAATCTTCACGAATTACTGAAGCGCATATTATTATGCATTAATAAATTATTCTCCATGTATTTTACTGAAATGACTTTTTATCTCCAAATTATACAGGGAAAAAATGTACAGAGGGATTTAAAAGAAACAATATTTGCTCGCCTCCTATATAAAATTTAATAGTGGCATAAAATATTGTACATAAAAAATTGTGGCACCATATTTTAAACACATAATCTTCTAAATATACGGTTTTAATTTGGAAAGAAAATTGGTGGTAATGGTATCCTCAAAATTTACTCACATATTCTTTAATTAATGTCTTTTCTCCCATCCTTCCCATACAAAAACTGTGGAGACTGAGCAAATGAGCACCCCGAGTACTCAGATTTTTATTTTGAATATATAGCATATGCAATTTTATGCTTCGTAGTATAGATGTAGACGACTGAATATGCATTTTGGGGACTTTTTTCTTCCTTCCTTTTCGAATGGCGCCAAAATTTGACATGATTACAATTTTAATGACTAGATCACAAATCGAATTTTATTTATATAAGTCACTAATCTATTTTACAGTGTATTTACATATATGAAAAAATGCAGATCGGTATATGCTCAATTCTTTGTCGGGTGGTTCCGGCTTTCCAGTTTAGATATTAAATTTACACGTTATATTTTATCTATCTCGCTTTTTATGTTTAGTAGTTGCAGTGTTTACTCACATTCGATCAATGAGGCAGCCTTCATTGAATGGATTTTGTTCAAAGTGAATAAGAAATCTAATTTGATAAACACATACACACACACACAAATAAATTCTATTTGCATGGCACTAAAATATTTTGAGTCATTGCAACAATCACGGACAAATATATAAAATTCTAACAACGTGTTTTTTGGATTCAGAAAAATCTGAAACGTAAAACTTTAAAGAAATCTCAAATTTGAAATTTTTTGAAAATTGGAATAATTTTTCTTTGTAGACTTATAAAAATAACTCATATTTAGCTAAAGGCTTTACTTGGCTTATAATGTGCATAAAATTGCGAATATTTGAAAGCCAGTCCTTAAAACGGACGTGTACAGCTATTCTAAATAACAATTTTAGGTACTATAATACTGTTTATCACATCACGGGTTTAATTTATTTAATGCTAAAACCAAGTTTAGTTTCAAAACACGTCTCACGTTTATTTTAACTCTCAGTTAGCGTAAGAATTTGAACCAATCTGATATTAATGTTTAAGTCGCGTGGTATCAATCCTACATAAAAACATCAAGTTCTCACATATCTCATATTTCGCCTTCACCAACATTTAGAAAAGCGATGGTTTTTGACCATTTCATAATCAATCGAATTAAAAAAAATTCTCTTCTCCAGATGAAGATTTTTTTCCGTGAAAAACCAGTTTAAACCGTTTTAAACAATCATGTGACTATCAGATTACGCATGCGTTGACATTTTGAAAACGATGGTCCCCCCCCCCTCTCCCATCTGAAAATCGTTTAAGTTCTAATACTTTATCAAAAAACCATTTTTTTTTTTTTGCCAACATTCGATTTAAACTGGTTTGGAACGATCACGTGACTACTTTATTGCACAATCGTCAACTTTTAGAGAAACAATAATTTTTTTCATCTCCAAATCGTTCGAGCTCCGAAGCTTTTTCTGCCAGCTAGAGAAGTTAAAAAATTTAAAAAATAAATGACACATATAACTTTAGATACCTTACCTCGCTGCTTCGCGTTGATTCTCATTTTCTTCTTTGTGATTCTTCGGGCAATAACTTCTTACGACCTTGCCCTTACATTTTGAGTCTTCAAAAAACCCCAAACCAACACATCATGCTCTCACATGATAAAAATTCATTGATTGCATCTAATTGTAAAATAGCTTTTCTGCTTCATTTCAAATTTTGTTTGTGGAACTCGAATGAACTCAAAATTAAGAGATAGATACAGGTTAGACAGTTTTGCCGCCGTAAATGTCAAGTCATAAGTTTATACTGTATTTAATATTTTGACATTTTCATACTGGCATATAAATTTCCATCGGTGGTAATTCTTAAAAACTCCAATGTAATCGAATTTTAAACAATGTTATTTAAAACAAATTTAAACAAATACAAAAGCGTGATCAGTTGGTGAGTCATGAAAATTAAGCACACATCAAATCCGATACTTCAACATACAACCTATTCTGCTTCCAAACAGGATCTATTATAAAGAAAAATTGATATCGTCAACTGTAATTTCATAGATTCATACATGCTAGAACTAAGCAATCTTAACTCGATGAGGCTGAAGTTCACCATAAGTATTCATTTACATACACATAAATGCTTAAATGATCGTTAAAATGACAATAAAAAAAAGAAATAAGGGCAGAAAATAGAAAAATTTGCATCGTATAATTCAGAACAATGACATCATAAAACGTTCCAAACAGCTGTAGTTAGTTTACCGGAAATTACTTACCACTGCGAAATGGTAAAGTTGAAGGAAACAGTAATTCCATGCAAAAGCAACATAATTAACAAATATATATCATAAACATCCATAATTAATTCTAAAACAGGGGGATTGGTCTTTCCAAAACTTTCGCATATAGTCTCTAATAAAGTTTAACTTGAAACTTTAACCTGTTTATTTTTATTTAAATCTGTGCACCATATTTCATTTATCTGGTTCCCATCGTTGTGCAGTTATCGTGTTAACTTATATTCAAACAACTGGATAAACAGACTTTCTTTGACTAGATTGTAACATTCCCCGTTTCCCAGTACTGATAAGATATTTACAGCCAGCTGTGTCGTCACTGTTAATTACTAAACTCCTCGAGATAGCCAGATGGTGGATCTTTTCACCTGGGTGGTCTCGCATCTGTTCATTAGCGATTACAGTGAAAGACCACATGAGGGAATTCCTCGTCCAAGAGATATTGAGAGTACCTTCAAAGAGAAAGGGGTGTCCAAACATCTGGATGCTAAATGTTTCTCATCGTGAAAGGACTATGATAACTCCGTGTTCCAGAATAATCAGTTATGAAAGGTGCATCACTAAAAGACCTTCCCACGACCGACTGGCGCCGCTGAGGGAGCATATTGCTGAACCCCGATTGGTCGAAAGAGAACTCAAATGACCAACGTAAATTAAGAGGTGGATATTGTTGCCGAAATAAAGTGCGAAGATTTTTTTTTTAGGGAGAGAAGACGAAACGAATTGCAAGCAGACTGTTGGACTACACCCACGAGTTCGGAGTCCGAGAACTACCCCTGAAGTGGTCGTGTTGAATAACAACCTGCGAGTTCCCTGTGGTGTTGTTTCTCCGTATTGATGGAGAACCGAGTTTCAAGAAAACCTTCGACTTCGACTGTTGTGTCTTCTACTACAGGTGTAAATAACTATTTATTTAACCGAGATTAGAACAAGTTGTTCTTTTGTATATATAGGGCTGTAAAATAAAGAAATGTCTGGAAATTCTGCTTCGTTTTTTGATCAGTCTAGATCAAGACATTACAAGATGTTACTCAACATTTGACAGAAATCTTCAAATTTGGTGTAAAGAACCATATACTAAGTCCAAGTGTTTTTTTCGTTATCTTTGTCTCAAACAGGCAGACAGTACCCAAAAGTATGTTTTCCAAACTCAGGGAAGTCTAGCACGTCGAGATTCATTAAAATCCCGAGATTGAATTTTTTGACGTTTACATAACGTTTACTATACTTCATATAAAAGAAAAGGGAAAGAAAATGAGAAAAATTTAAACTTTCTCCGAATATCTTTTTGGTTAAGGCATTCCTGAAGCAGATATAAATGAAATAATATAAATGCAGTAAATAATGTACAAAAAAATTGAAGTTTTTGAATGATTTATTCAAAGAAAGTTTACGAGAGATATTTAAAAATAAACAAATTAGAATCGTTTTATTATATCAAATATTATACATGAATATTTAACAATGCAATTTAAATAGCAGTTCGGCTATTTTCTGTAGTGGCTATTTCATACAAAAATAGTATTCATCGCGGTTGTGGTGACATACTTTAATTATTACTAACTAACAATCTTGGATGACCAGTTAGTTCACATCAACTCTGCTTACATTCAATTAAATATCTTGTGCATAACTTAATGTTCATAATTCTCCCCTCCCCTCCTCAAATTTGTTTTCGAGTAACAAATTGGGACAGATAAAAAAATAGCATTATGCTAATTGTATTGCACCTTTTCTGATCGTTATGAATTTGAAACATCCCAATAGAGTCAAATCCCATGGTACCATAAAGCCATTAAAAAATGTAAGTGTTTGAAAAATCGGACTTGTGATAATTTAACTTTATTAAACTGAGCAAATAAGAAAAAGAATCCTTCTTCGATAACTTACAAATATGGAAGCAAATCGTGTTTTAATATTTGACAGAACAATAAAAATAGTTTTTTAATTTCTTTTTAATAATAAAATCAATTGTTGAAAATAATGCAAAAAGAAATATTTAAAAAAAAATCCCAGAATTCTGAAAAAAAAAATCAACATGAAAATGAAACTCGTATTATTAAGAACACATTTTTAAAAAAGTTTTGAAATGATGCAAAAATCAGTTTTGTGCTGCAGTGTTTTTAAAAGATGTCACGGGAAAACACCAAAATTTAGTTCAATTTTTAATTAATCAAATTTTTAATTAAAATCTCAAAAAATGCTTGGAGGCGCACATCCTATTTTTCAAAGGACATCTGTGTAATTTTGATTACTTAGGTCTAACGGCCTGGCCTTTAGTTCTCTAATATACACACTTTTCTCTTTATTGTTAATAGAAATATTTGTCTGTTACATTACGGGAGAAATATCCAATATTTAAAGGAAATATTCTCATTGGTTCCTTTGAATTCGCACAGACACATAGCCTGAATTTTTGACTTAGATCATCATAATTATTATAGAGTTTTCAGAAACTAAACTCATCAGATCTTTGGATTAGATGTTTCTGAGGAAACGGCCTGTACGTGGTCAGTTATGGAACAAAAAGGGGGGGGGGGGACAGAGTGATAAAAAAAAGAAAGAGAACCCTTAAGAGAAATCGGCCTGTCAGTCCATGTAAGCCATTCATTAAGATGCTTTCTCGTAAAAAGAGCCCCTTGCTTGGCGCTCGACCAAAACTCGGAGTTTAGTTTCCTAGAGGGAGGGGCACGCCCCTTGAACGCTGGCTTCCATCCAAAGCCAAGGAACTCCCCGCCGATGCGATCCTTTGAAGAATGACCGCTCCTATTAGCACAGCATACATTTTTCCTCACGAAAAATAAGGCAGTGGTTGTCCACTTTTTGAAGAGAAAAGAATATCGAGGGAATAATTACACTACTTAGGATGCGAATTTTAAGGCTACTATTTGAAAATAATTTTTAAATTTTAAAAAAATACTTCCAAGTTAATTTAGTATATATACTATATACTGTATATATGCGTGGTCACAATTACAATCTGGAGCTCGCATTAAGAAAATTCGTATCTTCAAGATTGCCTTAAAATTATCTTTATGAAATCAGTTTAACAATAATTAAGATAGAAGCCAGGTATGAAATGGTTATTACCTGCGATAGCAACTCTCCAAACCTTTACATCCTGTAGCTAATAGTTAATCAATGTTGTAACAATAAAACATTTTGTTATAATTTGTTGAAAAATATAAATTAGCAGGAATATAATGAGTAGAATTAAAAATCCTAAAAAGTATCGAAAATAGAATGTTTTTCATTAATTAATAAAATTTTAAAGTTTATCATTATCTGCCTATTATGACATTAACAGTTAAGTAATATGGTATTAGTCACAATTATAATTTCTGAAGAGTAATAATTTTTACCACATTTACATTAATATCATATACTGCGCATTCCCCTTTAAATTATTTTTTTTAAAAAATGGCAATAATAGTCTCCCCAAAACTTTCTAGCATATTCTCTAATAAGTATTACCAACCGCATGCCGTTGGTGGACAATAGGTACGAAAGAACCGATTAAAGTGTGATCTTTGACAATTTTTTTCCCCCTAGATTTATCGCTGAGAGACAGTTAATTCAAAAGTACCGAAATACCAAACTTGTATTTTGGATGTCTTTTTCCAGATCGATTCAAACCAAAATTGTCACATAATTATAATTGCTATCACCAGATCATACAATAAATTTTATTTATGCCAGTATTCTGATGATGATAAGGTGTGTGCCAAAAGTGGCGCTGCACCGGTAAAAGCTCATAAATAAAATTTACACAAATGGAATTTAAATAGCTATTAAAGGACTAGCTATTCATTTTTTTTTTTCATAATCTTGTGTACTAGAAGCTAAAAACAGCCAAAGGGGAAAAAAAGAAAGAAAGAAAATAAAATTAGGCATAAAAAAGAAAAAGTGGAAAGGTCTAAATAACCAAGCAGAAGAGTCTACAAAAAATTCCAACAGCATCATTGAAACATAATTTGTAAATAATAAAATTTACCGAAGATAGGAAATTTAAATTTAGAAGAAAAAATAAATAAAAAAAAAATAAAAAAAATTATATAAAAAAACAAAAAAGTGAAATATATAAATAAAAAAATAAGTAAATGAAAAAATAAACAGATAATAAATATATACAATGGCTCAGTCTAAGGTAGAGTCCATGAATCAGGAACAAAAGCCCTGATAGAGTTCTTTTTGCATTTTTTTCTTTGTATTCACTAGATACTGTCCACAATGCTTGACAAACCAGGAAAAATTATTGTTCAATTTGGAAAATTCTGTTTTCATTATGATGTAGGAAGTCCAAAATATTTTGAGCTTTTAAAGTCAATTTATTGTTAAATAGAATTTGGGAAATATTTAGTTGAGGTTTTATAAATTTTCTCAAATGAGGAAGAATAGGGCAATGGAAAATATAGTGTTTCCACACTATATTTTCATAATCTGTCATCTGTCATCATAATCATTACCACATCTACAACTACAATTTCTCAAATTGAATCTTTTAAGATAATGCGGGCATGCCAGAATACAAATTTTTTTAGCTCTCGCGCTTATATGCTTTTAAAGCTACAAACCTACAAATGGTCGAACACTCGATGGATTTGATTCCAAATTTGGTACACATCTACACAATAGATGTTAAATCTGAATATTAAATTTTAACCATTTAACTCGCATCGCTTTCTTGGTTATCATGTTAACATATATTTGGACTGACGGACTTTCTTTGAATGGATTTCGCCCAAAATTTGATAAAATCTGCAAATTTGGTGTAAAGATCATATACCAAATTTCATCCGTCTCTCACACAGCGTTTTTGAGTTGTTGTTTTATAGGCAGACATGCAAAATGGCATGCAAATTTTTTAAATTCAAGAAGACTTGAGGGAAGATTAATAAAAAATCTTAGGGTTGAATTTTTTTAACGATTACGATACTTTCTCTTTGCATACTTCGATATGAGAAAATAAAAATATTTGATATTATTTCCGAGTGAATTTTTGTTTCTCATCATTATCATAGCCTTCTTTCATTGTCTCGTCAATGGATTACAAAAATTCGAAGAAAATGTCCAGTAAAAGTTCACCTCAGACTAAAAAATGTCAAGTTTAGCACTACAATTGTATTTATTTTTATTTATGGTAACATATCACAAAACTAAAATATCATTTCACAGCAAAGAAAGTGGCAAGAATAAAGAAAAAAATAAAAACAAAAACATTGCAGACATTAACGCAACCTTATTTGTTTTAAATTTTTTGAACGTCATTCTACGCTTTCTTTTCATAAGATGATACTTGGAAATGTTATTTCTGAGAGCTTTTGAATTACTGATTTAATCCCTGTATTAACCAAAAAGACATTCAGCAAGCATAAAAAATCTTAATAGTTTTTTCATTATTTCAATTGATATATTATTGGTAAAATATATTAAAGAAATACTTATTCGTACTTCTGGCAAATTATTACATTTCAGGTAGTTAATCTCTACAAATAAAATGCTCGGAGAGTTTTAAAATAATAATTAAATAAAATATCATTTTGGAATCGTCTACCCTATAACTGTCAAATCATATAGTTAAAAGCCAGGAAATATTTTAGAAAGCCTGAAGCACGTGTTTAAAGCCATTGAAACAGCTTGTAGTTCTTATGGAAGTTGTAACTTCTGTGAAAGAATAAAATGCATCTCTTTTGCCCATGCTGAAAAAAAAAAAAAAAAGATATTAATCATATCATTATAAAACGCCTTCCAAAAGCGGATATTAAACAAATTTTAAGACAGGTAAGCTTCAGGCCATCATTATTTGAAATATTCCGAATGCAAATAATGTAAACCCATTCATTTTTTAAAAATCTTTTTACGAAAATGCTTATTTATCTAATATGTTTAATATATAATTTTTTTAACTGAAAACTTGATTCATACATTGATATTTCGATTTTTTCCCTCGTTATAAAACTACACTTAGAAAAATTGAAAAAAAAGAATATCTAAATATCAAAGCTTTAATTAGCCAATGCTCCCACAGCTTCAAGATTTATAAGTTATTATTCTTCAATAGAGTAACAAAATATTTCTGGAATTGAAACCAGAAACAATACTGATGCCCGTAATATCCGAATTGGTATAATCTAGTAAAAAGAGTTTATTTTACTAGATTATACCAAAGAAATATTAGAAAGAGACAGAAGAGACATATTGGATCACATTAGAAAATTTTAATATTTGAAGTGAATTTTCTTAAAATTCTTTTGCTGCTTTCTGTACTTTTGCAATTCATTCATTCATTGCTAACAAAGGATATTCTAGTTTTTAAGTTGCATTACGATAAATAAAAATAAATAAAGTTCATGTTTTTTAACTTAACTAACTAACCTTTCAATATGAATATTTTAAATTATTGTAATTCATCCATAAGATGTTACATGAAAGTTATGGTGAAGATTAAGAACAACAAAATTGCAAATTGGAGTTGTTTCACTTATTCTGTTTGCTTGTTTACTTTGAAAGGATTAGAAAACCAAATATTATGGATTAATTTTGACAAAATAAATTTTAACACTCTCAAATACTGAATGTTAAAAAGCTAATTCTATAATAATAGAAATAAAATTTTAAAAGTTAATGAGACACAGTAAATTCTTGGCAGTTATGGCACCTAATTAGCATCCTGCAGGAGTGGAAGATATTAAACAATGTTAACTTTTTCCTCGTTATATTTCTCCTGAACTGGCAATTTTTCCAGTATGGAGCAACACAGAAAAATGTTTGCATAAAAGGGTGACCGAAAAAAATCATTCTTTTGTTTGTGGTAGTGCTTGTTATATGGAGGGATATTCAATTAGAACATTGCAATTTAAAAGCAGAATTTCAAAGGAAAAATTACAATTACACTCTACTCAATAAAAAATTGTTAAATCTTAAAAAATAACTTAGAGTTGAAGTAATTCGATGTTTAAATTAACTTCATGAATCAAATCTGCAAATTACATAAAAAAGGGAGGTAATATATTTGTTTTGTTTTTTTAAGATTCTTATCAAAGAAAGATAAGATTATATTCAGTAACAGTGTTTTTTTTTATTTTGGATTCTGTATTTTATAATATTTGTGCATATTATATTATATTATATATTATATATATATATATAATAACAACGATGATTTTTTTTTAATTTTGAACATTAATTTTTGTTGAATCAACTCTAGTAGAGTGTTCATACTGGGAATAAAGCCGAATTAAATTAAAGGAAATTCTAGGGATATTTCGATAATGGATCTGCTTTATGACTTGATTTCATAATCGATATTATATTAGTCACTTTTGACAACGAGCTGGTTTACCAAGAATATTTGTTATGTTTAAATTGAGTTAAATTGTCTTGCTAAATTTTTATGTGCATGATTCCGCCAAAATACCAGACATTAAAGACAGTTATTTTAATTATCTTTCATATACTCTATTCATCATGCATATGAGACTTTCTTTTGCAGACCAGTCCAATTTCATTGTAACACTGCTAAAAACGCAAATGTTCATCCGATTTATTGTAAGTGTAACTTCAGCTTTTTGTTCTTCTTGTAAACTGCACAGGTATTACATAGAGCCTTTCTTCCTTAGTGTTCAACAAAAAGGAGAAAATAACGCGATTAAATATTTGGTCTAACATAGAAAACTTTTTTGAATTTCATTTCATCAATGTAATTTATCTATTATTAAAAAGTGCGCAAAAATATTTTTTAAAAGTTTCGAAATTCAGTAAAATGTGCATGATTATTAATTTGTATAATTAAAAAAAAAATTAAGATTTTGAATGGCGTATTTTTTTTTTTTTTTTTTTTTGCAATAATATTTTCGGAAATTGTGTAAAAACAGCAACATACAGTTTAATATTTAATTTATTTCCTTAATATTTATTTAATTAAAATTCGAATTAAAATTTTTAAAAAATCATTCCGAAGAGTCTATTTTTACCCACCAGCATACATATATGCCAAATTTGATAGTTGTAGGCCAAACGGTCCGACTCGCAGAACACCCATACACACTTACACATTCATCTTTATTATTAGAATCTAAAAGTCTAGTTTCAAAATTACGTGTGCATTTTAACTCTGTTATCAATCTACCAAAATTCAAGTTAACTGTTAAATTTTATTTTATAATCAGGATCCTTGAAAAATTCTGGGTCATAAGCAATGTATTTTGAAGGATAAATTACCGCTGCCAAGTTTAATACTTTTCCTCGTGTGATTATTAAATAGTTCAAGTAATTTTAAGAATTAAGTTCTCAATTCCTGACGCAAAAGGAAATAACGTTATGAAACGTTACATAACCCATAAATATAGGTGTCAAATGTTAACATTTCAAAATGATACAATAGCTGCTATCAGCATTTCATCTGCAAATATTGCATTCGCTTCTATTTCCTTGAAATATATCGGTATCTTTCCTGCTGTATTTTTCTTCCGACTATTCCTGTTCAACTAAAAAGTAAAGTCACTTACAAAATATAAATGTAAAAACTTCAATCTTGAGTATAGCTCTGACAGCATGTATATTTATATTATCTTCAAAAGAATGTCTGAATTTGTATGTTGTATCTTAAGTAGTATTACTAAACATTTCACAAAGAGGTCTTTAAGAGTTCTCAATATCAGAAAGGAAAATAATTAAGAAATATTGCTGAATTAAAAAAATATCGTAAGAATATCTCGAATGAATGGCTTTCTTATCTTTTTTATTGACAGCTCCATCAAGTAACCCTTCGATTTAAGCAATTACCTACTTCTCTGGGCTGTTACGTGGTTCACCAAACACAAATCAGTTTCTTATTTTTTTTATTGATGAAAGTCTTATTCTTTCTTACATTAGTTATTAAAAATAAAATAATTAATTAATGGACTTCGAAGAATTCAATGGATATCACAAATCAAAAGAATGATAACAATGAAACTATGGTAATATTCTATAAAAGAAAAGTATGTTCGTATGGTACATAAATATTCAGGCTCAGAAACAAAACTTGGGTGGTTTTGTAAATTTCTCAAGCCGTAACAATATGGGGAAAAAAAAGAAAAGAAAAGAAAACTTCAGATGCTCATTAGCATTCTCAGAATCCCGAAATAAAAAATAAATAAAAAAAAACTATTAGCAAAATACTGAAATTATTAAACAGCGAGGAAATTTTAAAGACGTAAAATAAACAAATTAGAAAATACATAAATAAATGTTTTTAAGTAGATTTCATCATATTTATCATTATTTAAAATTCAAATTCAAATTTAATTTCGTATTTTGGAGTCTTTTTTTTTTCTTTCTGATTGAAGAAGAATCGCATATAAAGAAATGTTTAAGGCTTAATCTTTTTAATAAAATTATTTTTTTAAATTAGATAGGCAAGGTTGTTGTTTTTTAACCAGAAAATTTTTTTTCTGATTCTTGAAAGGTCTCCGTTTTTAATTCATAGAGATCCTAGAATTTTTTTTTTCTTTATTATTTGAATTTTGAGCATTTTTTGTTTTTTGTTCCTTATCTTTAACTAAGGACACAGTATATAATGAAATAAAAACAACGGTTTTCTTTTTAATCGAGCGAACAAGAATACCTTATATAAGACAAAGATTCTTACTTCAGGTCATGACATCGAAACGATCAGAACAAATTATTGCATCTGTAAAAATTCGCATATCCTTTTCCTTTCAAATTTCATTGTATTTATCAATAAAAAAAATTAAAACGGCAAAAATTTCATTAAAATGTCTTTTTTACCCATACATAATATTGCATTTTTTAACCTTCATAAAAACAGAGATTTCTTATTCAATTTCTATCTTATATTTTAAAAAACGGCCAAGTTCTAATACAACATTCACATAGTAATATAAATGTATAAATAATATAAATCAAAAGAATCTCAAAGATTATTTATTAATCTTTCTCAATAATAATTTTTAACATTAATGCTTTAAATCACATTTTAGAAATGTATTTTAAAATTTTTATACACTTTATATGAATTTTATTACTTTAAGTGCAGTGATCTAAGTCAAAGTTTTTCAAATGAATTTAGGAATTTGTTTTTAATTTTCTTCACGTGCCGCTTTGAAGCAGCAGCAAGTCTGTTGGTCCGATTCTGCGATTTCAAAAAATGGTCAGATGAGGAGTATAGTATTTGAGTTAGCATCCACAATGCAGACTTCCACTCCACACCAAAGGAAAAATAGTTGACCTCAATATCAGATTTAGATTTTAACAGAAGTGTGTGCGTGTGCGTGTGCGTGTGCGTGTGCGTGTGTGTGTGTGTGTGTGTGTTTATACATTTTCCACCGAATAATCCCGAATAAGATTTATATCCCATATATTATCTCTAAGATACCCTTCATCAAAACCAAGAAATACAGAAAATGTTTTAATTCTAATATATTTCTATTATGTCAGAATACTGTTTTAAGAATTTACAACAAAGCATAAATATATATTTATATCAAATTTCTTTTGTCATAATATATTATTTACAAAATTAATATTTTTACAAGATATTTTTAATTTATATTGTCTGAAAAAAGGAGAATCTTTGAAATTTGGAATGTCATTTTTTCTCCTTCAGAATTCTGATGGATTCTACTAAAAAAATTTGACAAAATTTTATAATCATGTTTTTTTTATTCTCACAAAATGAGAAATGAATTAATTGTTTTACAAAATTTGCACGATTTAATTAATTTTAGAAATATTAAATCAGTAATCAATCTTTTTACGAATTATTTAACATATATTTTTTCACATCATTCTATTCTATTATTTCTAAAATTAATGGTTATTACGAAATTTCCTTTAGAATTTTAATTTTATATTTATTAATTTTA
The DNA here is from genome assembly GCA_026543865.1 of Argiope aurantia. Taxonomy (NCBI): domain Eukaryota; kingdom Metazoa; phylum Arthropoda; class Arachnida; order Araneae; family Araneidae; genus Argiope; species Argiope aurantia. Next base: position 2,458 of record JAPMOR010085630.1, on the reverse strand, counting down.
CTTGTGCACTTTTATTATTCACATCCCTTTAATCTAAAATCCTTTCTTTGATTAATTCATATTAATAAATTTATTTGATTAATTTCATAATATTTGAACTCCTGAACTGCTGATTTCTCTTCAAGCATCTCCTTCATTCACAAATTCACAATCTGCGTGCACCTTATCTAACACGAATAAAACAACTGTCTACCCTATCCACATATAATTTCAATCTTTTTCTCTCCCACAAATAAGACATCTAGATGCATTCGACCTCACCTAGCCACACACATCCTACTCTCTCTTTCTCTCCACAACATCCCTCTCTCTGTGCTCGGAGAGGAGAATCTCTCTTTTGGAAGACTCACCTGTGCCGGTGACGTCACTCGGCCGTCCGTTATCGCCCATTGGCTGCGTGTCACCGGAGTGGGCGTGGCCCTTCGGAGGGGGGCAAGCAGAGATAGCCCATCTATCAAGGATTTGTTCGCGGGGAGGGGTGGGCAAATGAAGAGAACTCTCGGCGTGTCAGTGCAGTGGCTGGCAGTCGAACAGACAGCAACCGCGGGGTGGAGAATGTGACAGCGCGGGATTTTACCTGTTAAGTGCGTTTTGCTATCGTCTGCAGCGTGTTTGTTGTTGTTCCTTTTTGTGTTGTGGATTATTTGTCACGGTGGCCGGTGGAGATGTTGCGGCCGGCCGACCGACCCTGAGCGGCCCTTGCCCGCTCTCTGCTTACCACTTTCATGTGCAAGCGGGCGCCCCTCTGCAGCATGAACCACCTGAGTACTATGTACGCAACGAAGAGACGCAGAAGAAACAGCAAAAGGTCAGTGCCCATTTTCATTTTTGCCTTAAAACCATTATGGGGAGTGAAATTTAAAGTAATTAAGCGTTTTGCATACCAACATGACGTAAAACATTACTTCCCCAGCGATAGGATAAGTCTTTTCTCACCAGTTGTGATAAAGAGTTTCATTATCTTCTCATTAAACATCGCGTGATTTAGTATACAAATATTCCAGTTTCTTATCAATAAAAACAAAAGTTTATTGGTAATATTTCAGAAAAAGAATTGAGTACAATACAAACCAGCAAATCTCAAACTTATTCCGTCGTACATCAATACAATAAATTACTGACTACTAATTTATATAATGAGTTTCATCGTACCTTTTTTAACATATTGTTTGTAGCTAATAATGTATTATAACTTGAATGAAGTAGAAGCAACTTAGAAGTAAACTCAAAAATAATTAAGTATATTGCATACCATAAATTAGCGAAATTGTTTAGTCATAATGAAACAATAAGTTATTATCAACAGATTTAAATTACGAACTTCGTTGAACTTACCTGTAATACATTGTATTGTACTTAGAGTGACCGTATTCCTATTTCTTAAATCACCCGTAAGATAAATAAAAATTATAAAGTCATGATGAAAGTAAATTCAAAGAGAATAAGTATCTTACATATAATCTGCAAATTTTTTCATCATCAACTTTGTGATACATCAATGTCTGCTAATTTAGATCATGTACGTGGTATTAGTTATTAGTGCTTGAGGGAGTAAAGGGATTGATTTTTTTTTTCTCTCTTTAGAACTAGACTTTTGCCTAACTTAAGCATTTAGAATAATATTTTTGCCATATTCTTAATTCAAAATCTATCATAAGTAACCATTTTAAGTATTGACTTCAATATTTAAATCCAAAATCAGTTATGCATCTTGAATACCACCATTTCCCAAAATTTCTTCGATGTTCCATTGTATGTAAAAAAAAAATTCTTGAAAATAAGATCAAATTAAAACTTGCAAGATATGAGTTTTGAACTTTGAGTTTTTGAATTTATCGTTTATAGAAACAGTCTGTTATATTCTCAGTGTAAAGCCCAACTAACAACCAAGAAACAATAAAGTCCAGAAACAATTTTTCTATATATTGAAATAATTATTGGAAATATAATTCTTGTGTCAACTTTTATTATTTATTTATACTTATATTTTCTATTTATACTATTAAGCAATTTTATTCAAAGGCGGATGGGGGATTTTATACTATTAGACAGTTTTGTTATATTCTCAATATAATGTCTGACATAACAAGCAAGAAACAACCAAGTGGAGAAATAATTTTTCCATATATTAAAACAATTATTATTATAGATCCCAAATTGCATTTCTATCAAATGGATATAAAACTTGCCAAAATTCTGCTTTGGAAAATTTGCTTTTACTCATAATTAACAACTTAAGAAACTCGACTAAGGTACAATAATCCTAAATCGGCCTAAAGCTTTGGTAATTTAAACTCTTAAGTTTTTTACTGACATTGAGTAGTTTTAGTCTCCTTACCTCTCAGTTTTACCCTTAATAAAACACACACGCACATTTCCTAGAAAATAGAAATAAAATGACTTCAGGTAAAGGAGAAGTAATTGAACAAAAGCAACGCATTCTGTTCTGCAAACAAAG
>JAPMOR010085624.1:0-12211 GCA_026543865.1 Argiope aurantia | reverse complement strand
ACCGTTTCAACCTCTACGGGAAATGTGCAATTAAACCGTCATAAAAATATATATATATATATAATTATAAATTAAACAATTATATAAATATAATAACCGTCATTGAATGAAATCGTCATAACGCAAAATGTTGTACTTCTATGACGAGTCAATTCTTCTAAAACAGTTAACTGGTTAATCAAGTCTATTATTGAAGAGATGTTCTGAACTTTTGGTGATTAACTGGAATAAAAGAATATAATCAATGAAAAATAATTCGAAACATTTCATTGATGTTAACGCATCATTACCAAATTGAATATTCCTTTTTCCACATTTATCAAAATTCAGGATCTTACCTTTTTATAAAATGACTAGATGATTGATGCCGTAAATGAAAGAACACCTCCCTTATATGAAGAATCGTGGAAGTCGGGTGAAGATTGTGTGGAACCGAGAAAAATGTCAGCAGCCGATTTCTTGTGATGTTATTCTGCATTTTATCAACGAGAGGAGAAACATTTAGTATCAGCAACAGGCAGTCTTATTGGCATCCTTGAGAGGTTGGTTTTTAGAGAATTGGCATCAGGTGGTTCTCCTGATGTTTTATTAAAAGAAAATTGAGTAAGTACATTTCTAATTTAATAGCTAAATATCTTTTCTTCCAGAGATTGTAGATTCTAAAATCCATTCTTAAAATGAGAATTCTGTGGAATAGATTCTAAAAAAATTGAACTATTTTAAATTGAACAAATCTTCAAAATAGGAATCCTGAACCTTTCTGATCAGGCTACGAAGAGGTATACACTCCCAGGTTTTTAGTCAAACGTCTATCAAGATTTTAAAGTAACAAAACAATCTTTAAAACATTAAAAACTTGATAATTTAGGATCAAAATTTGAATTGGTGTTGATTCAAGTTCGATGTCATTGCTTTCAAATCTGCTCTTAATCTTTTTCGAACCCCAATTCTGTTACTCATGTTTTGGGTATAATGTTGATGTATCATTATCAAACTATTCGATTCAATCATTCTAATTTTCTTCACTGCATGACAATTGCACCAAAAGATTTCATAGAAGGATTTCGATCTCGCTAAATGTGTAACGGGCTAGAATTCTGCATGTATCCTACACGTGATACGAGATTCCGCTAAGCAACTCAGCCATGTTTCATATTCACTTCCATTTCTAGAGAAGGCTCTATACAACCACTTGGCATTAAGTTCACTAGAATTGTTCTTTCCGAGTTTGGGGCTTAAAGAAAAAGGACTTAACTAAGTGGCAAAAATAAGTTAATGAGCTGTGCAAATGGTTCTGAAGCTGTAGGTAATTTTTTTTAATCGCACCGCATTGAGAAGCATTTTGCCATTCCACTTCAAAATCATGCTTCTCTTCAACTGAAACCAGTCAAGTAATTTGAAAAATGATTTTCTAATTTCATAACACAGTCACATAGTTTAAATATGCATTTTGATAGTCAGTTTGTATAAACCAACGGTTCATAATATACTACAAGATTCTTTTTTAAACACGTAGCTTTACAAACAAGTACAACCACATGATTTTGAAATCTAACTTTAAGAGAGGAATAAATTTTACCAATAGCAAAAAGCAGTTTAAGATTAATCCAAGCTATTCCTATTAATTGCATCCATTCGTTATTTTGCTAATAATAAATGACAATATTTTATTCATAAAAAAAACTTAAGAAATGTAAACTAATCACGCTATAAATGGAAGCTAAAACCCGTTCGTTTAAAGCATATTGATCACCATGCTGATCAGGCATGGCGATCAAATAATGCTTTCTCAAATACAGACGATTCGTGAATGGTTGGCCGGCCGAACCAATCAAGAATCCTAAGCCGAAAAAAAAATTAAAGAGGGAAAAAAAAAGAATTAGAATTTAAAAGCTATTTAATAATTTTCCTACAAATGTCGAGATACCTAAAAAAAATTAGAAATTTTACATTTAATTTATGAAATATTAAATACATTTAAAAAGATCTTCAAATGGATGCAACTAATGGAAAATTTTATTTATGCAGATTGTATTGAAAAAGTTTCGGGAATTTAAGATTTAAAAAGATCTATTTAAATTGAATTATTAAGGTTATAATAAAGATATTTTTAGGCTTCTAAAATAATTCTGTAATAAATTGAATCATTGGATAATAAGATATTTTTCAGAATCTAAACAGACAAATACAATTTTTGTCACAAAAAATACAAGGCACTTTTTCATATGAAGATTTTCTAACATTTTATAGAGTATTTTATCACAAAAATGTTGTATATTCACAGATGTAAACGGAATTATCCATACACTGCGATTACTGTTTATTACATATTATATTCGTTTTATTCTTATATTGCAGAAAAATATTGTTCGCAAACATTAATTTTGGGATTTACAGCTTAGCAGATTAAATGGATCTAACGGTTATTTACTACGAAATTTTTTTCAACAAAATTGGATATATTCGTTTTGGTATTGCATTGGAAGCTTCTCATTGTGCAGAGATTTTTTTTATCCTAATACTAGTGCTGCTGAAATAATCATTAGATTCGAGAAGAACTCATTTTTAGTCATTGAATCACGATTTCGAAATGAATGCTTGTTGAATACTTTAATATGAAGAAAATAAATTTCAAGATTTCCATCTTTACATCCAACATTTCAAATCTTTCTACATATTTCTTTAAGAATAAGAATTATAGCCTCGCATGAATGGGGTCAATTATTCGACAGCTGCGAGTTAAATGACTTCAGGGATTTCCAAAATATTTACGAAATCAACTATAATCAAAGATTTGGAATTTAATATAATCTCGTTATTTTCATTTTCTAGTAAGTGGTGAAAATGAATTTCCCAGCAGAAAAAAAACTCTTTAAAGGCTTCAGCATAGCAAAAATTAAAGAATGGACCCCCATAACAGAAGATAGCGAATGCAACGGCAATAGCAGTCTACACAGCCTATTACTATTATTTCAACTTGCTCGTCTCTTGTAGAAAACATTAATTTTCAAAGAGCTGTAAATTCTTTAATCAATAAATTCTTTGATTCGGACTTGAATTTCAACCAGTCATTTTGGGAATATACAAATGAGCACTCAAATGGCTTATCGATTCTCCTGTGGTGAACCTTATAAGCCAGCTAACAGCTAAGAGACACGAGTATTACTTTTGTCTTGTTACTCGGCTGCGAACCACAAGGGCCCAGGTTTTATCCTCGCTCGCAACAAGTCGCTACTCTTATCCTCGCCAACAATTTCCATAATACACTTCGGGAGCTCGATCAATTTGGATGGAATGCAAAAATTTCTGGATTGTGTTATTAAAAAAATTAAAGATTGGGATGTAATGGAAAATATTTCTAACAGCGACCATGCATACATTAAATCTTTATCATCCACAATAACTAGCTAAGAGATGCAAGACGTTGCATGGCAACCATCAAAAGCTAATATCAGTCCTAAGTTTGTAGTTCTGGGAATAGAAATAGAATGAGCAGATTTTAATCAAGCAATAATAGACATGCAAAATGTAATTATTTCACCATGTGACGATACATTCAAAATTAAATGTCAACTCAATTAAATCTGTCAGAAGACAAGGTTTAAGGAGCAAGAATAAAAGACGGAAATAAATTTGTAAGGAAGTCATCCAATTATGACACACACACACACACACACACACACACGGCTTGGGACTATACAAGGTGGTCGAAACAATGTCCCCATACAGTAAGCATTACAAAATGGATTTTCAAGAAGTCCTTTCTCAGCTTTCAATCTTCAAAATTTCAGTACACTGGAGGAGAGGGGTCACAAGACCGTTCAAGACTTCTTGTACAGACTCGCCTCTTTTCTTCCTAAATCAAACCTTTAACTGGTAGAAGCCACACTAGACGATGCCACCTTTACTACGCAAGAAATTGCATGCGTAACCAAGTCATTTCCAAATGGAAAGGTTCCAAAAATTCATGCATTGACAATCTGAGCATGAAGTCGATAAACAAGGCTTTTCCGGAATTCATTATCTGCATCAAAAAATATCAAAGTTAATACTTTCTTAGATTCATTTAAAATCAATAATAATTTTATTCCTTATAATTATCAAAGAATCAAAACTTACCTCTTGTAGAGCAATCTCCTTTCTTTCATAATTGGCAAAATCCCATAAAATTTCCAATGCAGCGTCGAACAAAATTAACATGACTTTAGAGAAGGCCAGTTAGATGGTTAAACACGAATCATTTGGGATTTTTTTAAAAGTAAGAGGGCTTCCATGTCATGGTCTTGTCGCTGGATAGTAAAGGGGGGAGGTGGAATTGAATATATAGCAATAAGAAATAGAAAGAAATTTGATAGAATTGCCCAATAATAAGATTCAACTCAAAACCCTATTCCAAAATAGGAAAGTTTCAGTATCCAAGACAGATTTGCTTCAAGAAAACAAATATGGGAAGGCTCGCAGAGTCTCTATAACAGTCCTATTCTGTGTGTTGACGAATGACCTCTTCAACAATCAATGTCACAAATCCTTGTGACTCAAGCAAAATAAAAGTTTAGGGTCTCACGAATCAAGTAATCACCATTTTACAAACAAATTAATCATTTCATATCAAAATTCTTCCTTCATAGAAAGTCATTATAAACTCCGCCGATCTTCTGAAAAAGCAATAACTCTACTGAATACCTTAAAATTCATTTAGACGACAAATCAAATTTTAACATTTAAGTTAGAGAAATATGTACTGGCTTGATGATCAAAAGTTCCTCAGAATAGCTGTCTCAGCATAGGACATCAACAATAAATACAGAAGTCTGCTACACTAGACTGTTACTGAAAAAGTTTGTGCTAGGAGCTTCAGGCTGGTGTAGGAATCCGACAATTACATTAGCCAGATAACTCAAAAAGTCCAAAGAAGCTCCCTCCTGGAAATGTCGGGGTCTTACAAAATGTTACATCGGCTCTCGAAGTCCTTCTTGGAGAACCTCCTTTGCACTTGAAACTTCAATCTAGAATTGCCACTCTACAAAGAGATACAACACTTAAAAATTAAGAAATTTTTCAACGAAATTAAAGAGTGCTTCGGGTTGAACAGCACACTCCTTCTCAAACTTTTATTAATCAAGCGATCTCGGTACTTGATAGAGGTCAATTCGCACAGGCTTATGGAATCTATTGATGGCTCTAAAATTTTCAATGGAATCAGTGCAGCCTTTTGAGAGATTGAAAATACCATTCGCTGGCAATGATCAGCAAAATTGAAACAGAAGAGTTTCTATGCAGAACTGTTAAGGAAGATACGAATCGCGAAAAGACATTGCCAAAACAGGATAATCTTTACGGATTATAAAGCCATCATTATAACATCTTCCCAGAACGGAATGACAAGAAAAATTTCTTGATCACTCGAGCATCCACCTGAACTGGACCAAGACTCATGCAGGCTGCTTTGAAAATAAATCAAGAGAATCCGCTGCTGATTTAACGAGCGAGTCCGTACTACCTTCAACGAAATTAAAATCTCCCCCAAATCCGACCTTCTGAAAACCCTCATCGAACGTTGGCAAATAGCATGGGATAAAGATGTTATTCATCAGTTAACCCACAATATAATCCGCCAAGTTTCCCTCCATCCATCCATCCAGTTGCTGCAGAGAAGAAAATTCTTTCCCATACAATACAACGCATGACCATATTATCTTCACGGATTCATACTGGCCAATTCACCATTGCACAACTTTGGCAAAAGGGGAATCTTCTATTTACCACTGAGTACGAAAGTAACCGAGTGAGAAATTAAGTAGTTACTCTCTTATGGCATATATAGAAACCGGAATCACAATTTGAGGAAACTTGGCAACAGTTTAAAAAACAAGCTATCTAGGCTTAAAATAAGATCTATAACGAAACACTATTGGTAACCCGCAACTTTCAGCCCGACTAGTTATTTTCTTTCCATCTTAAAGTATTAAAGTTCTCTACGTGCCCGAAAAAATGCAGTGTCATTGCATCTAAAATCTTTTTGAAAGGAATTTTTAAAATTCGAGAAAGGCAAGTATTTAAATTTCAAAATCGCAAAAGGAAAATATAGCTATGCTGTGCCAGACATTTAAACCGTGGAAAATAAGATACACGGCTATTGTCGATGTAATTGTTAAAAATTATCAAAGATCATTGAATTTAAGGCAGCAAGCATTTCAAGCTGCTGTATATTCGGACAAATGAAGACTATACCCGCACACGTTTCTATTATCACATTTCCAATCAGAGGGGATTTTGTGCTCTTTATATAACAAGTGTTTCCACAAGCTGTTATACAGTTGAAGAGCTGGACGCCAATCTTAGTATTGCTGAGAAAGGCCTGCAATTCCAGAAAGTGTGATATTGATTCAAGAGGAACTCGACCATTTTTAGCAAGATTCACTTTGAAGTTATCAAGCAAGATCTGAAAAAAAAAAAAATAGGAATTTGTTATACTGAATTCATCACCCAACTAGTTTGACGAGGCCAGAAAATTGAACAATATTAATATAATACTGCCCAAATAACAGAAACTGATGATTTGAGAATAGAACATTTGGAATTTGAGAATCAATTAAATAAAAATGGAAAATTGCTTTTCAATGACAGAAAACTTATAAATCATCGAGGTGAAGAGAATTTTTTTTTGGAGTGGGGGATTTTAAAATTAACTCAGTTTCTAAACAAATTATTGAAGAGACGTTCTGAACCTTTGATTAATTGAAATAAAATAGGTTAAAACAATGAAAAATAATTCGACACAATTCATTACTGATAACGCATTATTTTGAAAATTAAACTTTAATAACTTACCTAGTCCTAAAATGACTCGATGGTTGATGCGATCCAAGAGAAAGCATTTTCTCTGTACCCAGAATCCTTAAAATCAGTAGAAGATTGATGTGGAACTGGGAAAATGGCCACTCCGATTTCCTGTAATATGCTATTCTGCATGTCATCTTGCAGAGGTGCAGCAAATGCAGATGAATTCGCATTTCTTCCAGCGATTCCAGAATCTATGCTTGAAATTATAATTCCGAGGAATGGGTTCTAAAAAATTCTAAGATGTAAGTACAGGGTGTCCATAAAAATACTCCGGAAGTTTCAAAACAAATTTTTTAAATTCCATCATAAAATTAGATTAATATTATATAAATGTACTTAAAGGTTAATTTATCAAGGTTTTTACCATTTAGTAGATTTCAATGTGCTCCATTTGTGCCATTGGACACATCCAAACGGTATTCAACCTCTTCCCTTGGCCAGCATGTCTGGAGTGATGTTTGCCACACAAATGATTCTCCTTCGAGATGATTTACATCCTAAATTTTCTTGGCATAAACAAGGTTCTTGGCATTCCCCCAAGAGAAAAATCTAGGAGTCGCATACAGGCTTCTTTGAGGCCAAGAAATAGGACTTGCCTTTCCAATCCACTTGTTGCCAAATCGAGTATACAATGTTTCCTGTACACTTAAGCTGAAGAGAGGTGATGTTCCATCGTGCTGAAAGTAGGCAGGACCCTTCGCCTCAATATCAACCAACTGGGGGAAAACTCCCAATATTTCACAGTAGACATCACCATTTACGGAATTTTCTACAAAAATGGAGGGTCCTATAACTTAGTTATGCATAAGGTCACACCAAACATTCACTTACGGTGAGCCACGTTGATATTCCACGAACTCGTGAAGCAGCCGTGAACTACATTCTACAATTGTGTTTGTTTACAATATCGCTTACATAAAAGGTGGCTTCATCAGTAAAAATCACCGATTTTAAAAATTAATGTGCATCATGTCTAGCATAGTAACACCAAACTCCAGTCTTGTTTTTCTCTGTTGGTTTGATTTCGTGTACAAGTTGTACCTTGTACACTATTGGGTGGAGCCTTTTGTGAACCACCTTACGAACAGTTGATTTGGGTATGTCCAAACGGAAGACTCCGTCGTCTCAACAATTCCTTCGTACTTCGTTGACGTTAGTGGTATTCGCTTCATTCACTTAGACCTACCAGATGACTTTCTTTTTAACACTTTTCTCGTTTCTTAAACGCACGTAGCCATCGACGGATGATTGTATGCAAGCGTAGTTCAGATTTAAATGAAATAAGTCTTCAAAATGATAGTAAACTTGGATATTATGCTATAGAGAAGTACATTTTCAAGTTTAATTTAGCGGCTATCAAGTTTCTAAAGTGACAAACAATTTTCTGAAAACATGCAAAACCTAGTAACGTTCAATGGCATTCTATTAAGCAACTCAGCCATGTTTTTTGGTTCATTTCCAGAGGAGACTGTTCATTCAACAAGGGTCTATTATTTAGCCATGCTGTGAAAAATAAGCTAATGAGCTATTAAGATTGTTGAGAAGAAACAATTTTATCACATACATTGAGGAAACTTTCCACTGCACTTCAAAACTCATCTTTCTATAATTCAAACCAAATTCAAAGAATTTGAAAATGACTTTCTATTTTCATAACACTGAAGTTTGTTTAATCTGCATTTTGGCTTTTAATCTGCATTTGGTCAGATAACCAATTCAACAGTTCAGTACATACCATGTTTCTTTCTTAGTCATATAAGCCTTAGAAACAAATACAACTGCATGATTTTGGAATCTTCGGCCATAAGATCAATATATTGTCATCTTAAGAGATTCTAAGTTATTAAATACTCATGCTAAATTTACCTATTCCTTAATTTTTTAAAACAAAAGCACGAAAAAGAAATGTAAAATTATCAGACAAAATGATGTTTTTACTCGGAAATTATTCTTTTTCAATTGCAACAGAATTCAGTAATAGCCGTACTCTCCAACTTAAAAAATATTTTGATCAAATTAATTGCAATTTAACTGAAATATTGTACAACAATTTCTTGCAATCATCCAGGCCATTTTAATTTTGACAATTTAATAATGAAAATTTTTATTCCTGCTGCAAATCTTCTCGTTCGTTTTTACTACATTATTTTAAGACCAGATGAAATTTTTGGGAAAAAATCCGTTTCTTTCGATACATTTTTATTATCAATATCCCAATATTTCGTTATTAAATTATAATATTTCATTTATAAGTTTAAAATTAGTTGCTTCTCATTATAAATGCATATTCCTTTTAGAAAGTGTATGGAATTAAAACAAATTTAAGACAAGCCACCGTGTTTCACTATAAAGGGAGGTTAATCAAAACTAAAAACAAACCGGTTTAAACTGGTTAATGACTTAAATTAAGACAATTCGTAAGAATTCAGAGAATGAATAGTTTGGAATGTTTAGACATATACAAAATGAAACCAAGAAAATATACCTGGAATTGTATAATTCAGTTTCAAATAAGTGAATAGTAATGCATCACGATTTTTTCCATGCAAGATGCTTACTTCCCAATATCACTTAATGACACTGAATGAATGAAATATTAAGAATTATAACTCAAGTTTATTAATTACGATATATTTTTGATCCAAAAACGACTAATTAAAAAACGCTGGTATTCATTTTACAGACAGCAATAGAGAGATTTGAAATTTCTTTTGAAAATGAAATATCAATTGAGATTTCGTATCGGAATGAGTCACGATCAATTAAAAAAATAAAACTAACATTACTACGGGTCAAACATTGAAATCACTTACTTGGATGGTCCCGATTAGTCTTGGGAATGCCTAGTGCCGAATGTCATGTTTCGATAATTTCAGAATACAGATGTTATTTAATATAATAAACTGAATTCAGATCGCTGAACATGAAAAACTCTTGCATTGATTATCATATAAACTAAAATTTCCCAATTCTTCAATCTGAGATTTTCGCCCATTGCTTTTAATTTAAAATAAATGTTAGTAGACAATCGAAAGTTTATACCAAATTATAATCTTTATTATATATCTGATGTCCAAGCCAAAAATTGTAAAATTGGTAAAATAGATATTCTTGATCATAACATTATCCCAAATTTTTCAAAATTCCTTACAATAAGACAATCGAATAATGAAGACCTATTTTTGGACGGTAGGTGGTGAATTTTGAGAAATAAGTTCTCAAACTGAGATTTTCTAATTTACTAATATTGCTATACAGAATTTTACTAGACACCTTAAAAATATAACCGTTGCTGACTGATTCAACTGCAATCTAAATGAAGACAAAGAATTGAAACTTCGCATCACTCTGGCTTTTCATGGATCAAGACTTTCTAGAGCAAAGTAAATCAATTCCAATTAAAATTTTGGAAAATAGATTAATTATTCACCGTAGCACTTGATCTGCGTAGATGAATTGTTATGGACAAAAAGACATCCTTTATCTCTTTAATATGTGAAGAAAAATTAATTTCCCATTCGAGAGCTCTGCATTTATAGAATCTTATCCAATGAATTATCGGAATTGTTTAAGCAATCCCAATTTCATACCACAGATGTGTGGTTTAATGGATCTTGGTGCTTCAGATGACTTTTTAATGCTTTTACTTCCATTGCTAAGTATTTACACAAATGGATTAAATCTCTTGATATTTTAGTGTCCTATTTCTCCAGGATCTGGAAAGATAGTAAAATATTTTCCAGAATGGATCGAGTTAATAAACGAGTGAGGGATTCAATTTTAAAAGCAAATTTGAAGCGAAGTTTAAGAAAAAATATTAAGTTTTGGTTAATTTTATTTAAAATACTAGTCGATTTAAAAAAAATTCACGTTATTGCGTACTATATTTTAAGAACATTAATATCTCGGTGCCATTTCCCTTTGAAGCGAAAGCGCCGATATCGTAAACTTCTGAATTCTTTGCATTTTTAAGCTCTACAGAGTCATCCCGATATTCAGAATAAGTCATTAAAAATGGAATATTTTAACTCAACGTATTAAATTTATGAAAATTTAGTCTTGCATTAGCATATAAATATTTTCAAAATGATGTTTCTGACAAATCTGCGAAAGCGACATTTATTAGATTTGCATACAAAATCCCGACGAAACTAATAATACAAGTTAATACATAATGTTCATATTGAAAGACAATACCCAAAGTAGATATCAATCTTCCATTGAAGTACTCGAGATAGGCTAATCCTTAAGAAAACAAATGCTCGTGCTTTTCCGATGTGAAGCATTCGAAACTGAAATGCTCGCAGAAACTAATTTGTTAAAACTTGCAAAAACGTTCATCATGCAATAAAAAATTGGAGTATTTCGTTGAATCATTCCTATTTTTCCCCATTAGAAAATACAGATATTTTCAGTTTTGTCAACACAAGGATTTATAAATTTACGTATTTCAAGAAAAGTAATAAAATGGAGGTTGACCAGTTATCAAATTGAATACAAATGTTTCAGCTTTGTCTAAGCAGTAACTCATTCGATGACCAGACAGTACCTTAAAAAGATGATAAAAATTTCATATGAAATAAATGACAGATATTTCAACATATTTATTAAAATATCAAAAAGTAATAAACAATAGTTGCACATCAGACACATCAATTTTATAATAGAATTTAAGGGATCCAAAATATATTTAAGGCTTCCATACACACTAGATACCTTTATTAATTCATGTAATTACAGTAGTTAATAGTTCTTAATAAACTAAATATTCATTTAGAACAGACAGTTAAAGGAAAACATCTTCACATTTTCAAGTAACAAGTTACAAATCCCAAATAAGAAAATCCCATCAATCAAGTCTCTTTAAATATATATTTAAAGAAAAGAAAATTTTAGACTTATCTTTATCTTCAGAGAGAAAAAGTTTTTGCGCCGCTGATGGCTTGAATTTGAGAAACCGTAAATGATTTCGTAAGAATTACAAATAGTTGCTGCAGGCACACGGAACATCTTATCACCAATAGGACTTCAGATAGGAGCCAGGAACCACCAGGCAAGGCGTAGTGAGAACTGGGTTTCAAATCTCCTTGCAAATAGAGCTTCAAAATCGGCAATTTGAAAAGGCATTTTCCACGTAAAGTATTTTAGTAATTGAGTAAAGGATAATCGAACATAGTTATTGGATTTGCTTCAGTTCTTGGGTTTTTTTCCGATTTCTGCCCCTATCCTGTTAAGTGGACGTGTGGCTTGTACTGCAAGGTCCAAGATTTTCTTTGGGACTTTACATCGTCTGTTGGCTTCCGAGATGGAAAGTTCTCTCAAAAACCAGTCTTCCCACTTGCTGTCCTGAACACATTCACCCCCCCCC
>JAPMOR010085619.1:0-21051 GCA_026543865.1 Argiope aurantia | reverse complement strand
AGCCATTTAGCGTTATAAGACGAAAATAAAAACATATGTAATATTCTCTTTCTGGTTCAATTATAAAGCTCAAGTCGAAAAAAAATATTAGTAAGTACGGTCTATTTTTTAAACTTTTTATTCTGATGAAAATTCAAATACGCGCTTTATTAAATAACTATTTTTGTCAACATATTTTCTGAAAGTTCGATATGAATTTATAATAGTGGTTGGATAGGGTTCCATGGGCTACATTTCAAATTTATTTCATTTAGTTCTTTTCAATACTTTCTTATAATTTCGCACCAATATATAAAAAGTCGTACAAACATGGAAATATTTATTTATCTTTCATGGAGTTCCAGAAACATCAAAATTAATCAAATCTAAAACCCGGAGATTTTTTTTAAATAGAGTGTTCATTTATGAAAATTTAACAATTGAAAGCGAACAGTTTCCTTATTCTAAAATCAATTGAAATTCTTTCCTTTACTTTGAAAAAGAGATAACTTATATTAAAAGAATCAAAAACAGATGGTATTCTTTGAGAAAGTTTGTATGAAAAACTTCTTCCAACATTTCCAAAGAGGAGAGGTACAAACGCATAAATCATACGTGTCAAAACTTAATTGGAAAGATTTTTCGGAAAAGTTTAAAACAGAATTCAGAAAATCTATTTATTATTCATGGAATTGTTACAGTGCTCTTATAGAAAAATATGTATTTCAATTCTTTAAAAAAAAATCGAAAGATAAATGCAATTTAAAAGAAAAATAATGTATTAAGCAATTATTTTGGTTTGTTCGTAATTTAATCTAAACTAAGTAAATGTATGATGGATTTAATGTAGAATTATCTCTAAAAATTTAGGTAAAATAATCTTCTAATTTATTTGCAGAAAATCGTTTTACACATACTTATCTTATCATAAACATTAAAAAATTAGAATAATGTTTTGTCTTTGCAACAAAATGGCACGTCTTTTCTTTGAAAAAAACGAAAAGATCAATGCAATTTAAAAGAAAAATACTGTATTATTTTGGTTTGTTCGTAATTTAATCTAAACTAATTAAATGAATGATATATTTAATAAAGAATTATCTTTAAAAATATTCAATTTCTATTTTATTTGCAGAAAATAGATTTACAAATTGTTATCGTATCATAAACATTAAAAAAAATTAGAATAATGTTTTGCCATTACAACAAAATGTCACATCTTTTCTTTGAAAAAGAATCAAAAGATAAATGCAATTTAAAAGAAGAATACTGTATTAAGCAATTATTTTGGTTTGTTTGTAATTTAATCCAAACTAACTAAATGAATGGTTGATTTAATGTAGAATTATCTTTAAAAGTATATGTCAAAGTATTCAATTTATAATATATTTGCTGAAAATCCTTTTACATATACTTATCGTATCATGAGTATTTAAGATTAGAATAATGCTTTGTCTCTGTAACAAATTGTTATATTAAATTTTTTATTTACATTTATTAAAAGCAATCGAAAATAATCCATTGATAGAACCATTTATTTAATAATTTAATGAATTTAATAAAGTTATTTTTCAAGAGAATTATAATATTTTAATTATATCGAATATTTTATTTTTAATCGTTAATTTAATTATTATATATTTTTTCCCAAATTTATTAAGTGACGATATCCCATAGAGTCAAAATATAATTAAAATAACCATCTGAATAATGATTAATTTTTGAAAATAATAAATGTATTATGTCAATCAGAGCACATAGTTGTGCAAAATTTTAAAACTTTTTAATATGAGGTGATGGATTTAATAAAAGTATTTTTGAATAAACAATTTTTATTCATATAAAACTGTAAGCAAAATATTAAATTAGAATTATGTTAAATTTCTCAATTTTTACTCATTAATTTCATTATTATAAAAAAATTTTGTTCTGAAATAAACTAAATGATGATACTCTATAAAGACAAATTTAATTAAATTAACCATCTTGATAACGATTAATTTTTGAAAATAATAAATGTATTATGTCAATCAGATCACACAGTTGTGCAAAATCTCAAAACGTTATAATATGTGGTGATGGATTTAATAAAATTATTTTTTAATATTCGAATTTTATTCTTATAAATATAAAATAAATATTATAGTAGAATTATGTTAAATTTCTCAATTTTATTAATTAATTTCATTATTATAATTTTTCTCAAATTAACTAATTATAATTCTCCATTTAGTCAAATCTTAATTAAATTACTTACCTGAATAAGGATTAATTTTTGAAAAAAAAAATGTCTTATGTAAACGAGGGCAAAAAGTTGTACAAAATTTTTATACTTTATATATGATGTGAGAAGTCAGAAATTGGTCACAAAATTCTATTTTTATGAGACAAATCCATTAAATAAAGATTTTAGAAAGCGATATTTCAGATCAATTTTTAAAGGGAATGAATTATGTAAACTTGTTCGAAATGTATGGAATCTGTTATACTTCCGTGGCTTATTTTGAAATGCTAAAATTTAAAGATAATATTTATGATTTATGAAAATTATATATTATTAAAAAAAAGGGGTACAGGGGATGAAACAATAAATAGATTCTAAAATTTCAATAATTTCAAACTTTTTACTAATTTTTTAGAACAATATATTTTTATAATATAAAATATAATAAATTTTATATTATAAAAATATAAAATACGAACCTGAGACTTTAAAACAGACTACCATGGTCCTAAGTACTGCAAGGATATCACAAACTTTCATTGGCATGAAAATACTGATTGTATATAGAAAGATAAGAAATATAGAATCAATAATACTTTATCGAAGTAAATGAGAAATATTTAAGTGTATTATAATTAAAATTCTGGAAGAGGGTTTTCCTAAAAGAAGGTAAAAATTCCAGTTGATAAACTTTTATATATTTGGCAAAACTACTAAATAAGTACAATCGACTGAAAAAAAACTTTTCCGAAACAGATAACTTAATTGCACTGTCGTGTAAACAAATATAACCTGTAAAACAATATAAAAAAAGAAATAATATCCTAAAAATGATATACAAATAGATTAAACAGTATTCTTAGAGGTTTTTCTGTACCTTTTTCAACATATCCTTACATTCGTATATCGAAGCTGAGTTGAAGAAAAGTAGGTTTCCCCTTTGATCAATTTGAGATGGATTTGAAGAAGGAAAAATAAAAATAAATGGATTTAACAAATGATTAAAAAAGAAAAAAGATCAAGATCGTAAGTCGAACGACATTTTTCTAACGGATAGTACAGAAGCCATGATTCTTTGAATTCCTCTCGAAGTAAATAGGGAGGCATAGAATTAAAAACGCACTTTGCGTTTTACAAATGAAAGAATTAAAATCCCTTTACAGTATTTTCTGAGTTCCTTGAATTTAAATGTGTTGATATTATCTTATTTATCTTAGGCTGCTACCCCGTTATTTATATCTTATTTATTCCCAATGTAACAAATTTCTGCCTTTATTTATTAAAAGTTATTGAATCTGTCGTTGTGAGAAGTTTTCCTGTAAAAAAACAATTTATTTATTGAAAAACTTTTAATTCTTCTCTAGCAAATGGTTTCTGTTCGTTGCAATATCCCAAGACTATTTCAGTTCAGTTTTTTTCCATGTGTAGGTGAATATCGCATCGTTTCTTATCATACAAGTTTATTTTAACTCAAAATTGCTTATTGAATGCTTATGACTAGTTCCAGTAGTAAAAGGCTTTCAGGAGGGACTCAAAATATATTTTATAGAATCTCTTAAATGCGACTATGATTATCTACTATTTTTAATCTCAAAATGTTATCAATATGTTCAAAAACAGAAACAAAAAAATGTTTCAACATAAAAAAAGTTATTATTTCTTAAAAAGATAATTATCAAATTTTTAGAGCAAAATCTTTCATTAATAATCATAATTTAATATTAAGGTCCTTACAATAAATTAAGGTTGTTTAAAAACTTTTTAATTTGAATTTATACGTTTACCGATAGCATTACATGTTACCCGGAATATTTACGCCTCCCAAGTTCATGGATAATCCGCATTCACATTAAATGTAATCCTCATCTGATCCTCTCATTCCTATTTTAACTAAATAAACACATCTTGACGCATGCGCAAAAGCGCGGAGCATTTCCGAATCCATGAACGAACAGTATTCATAATTTTAAATATATAAGATTATTTGGACATGTTTGCATTCAGATTAGAAACAGCAGTTTGTCCTCTGATAGGTATTTAAAATTACTAGCGTAGGTATAACTTTGAAACCTGCATTAATGTACCAAATTAATTGAGTAATAGTATTCAGAGTTGTTTTGATATTCATGCTCTAGTTATGCCAACCTAGTAGCATATTCATGAGGTACAATATTGTATGATATATGCAAATATTTATTATCCGAAAAAATATCCGCAATATTGTGATATATCTATATTTATAATAATATAAGATCACATAATATTGGGCAATATTGCTCAACAGGCTATGTTATTTGGGTAGATCTCTATTGAACTAAAGCGAAGATTAGTTAGGAAAAAAAAAAATATTGATTTTCATCGGAAATGATTTGATAAAAGTTTTAACATTTGACACTTGATGTCAGATTGAATTTGGACATGATTACATGCTTTTTTTTTACCGTTATCCATTAAATGGAACGAAATGTGTATCCGAAATTATCATATGCCGACATATTAGAACTTCTTAAAAATATATCATATTTGTCATGTGGTGGAAAACACTGTTTTAGGAAGATGATATGTACATTTTGAATTTCATTGATTAAAATTTCATAATTCTCCTATATTGCAAAAGATAAATGATTTAGACATTTAGCCAAGATTAAGTGAATATAAAAATGGTATGCACTGATTTTAAATCACAAAAATAATCTAATACAGTTACATAGGGCAAAATTATTAAATATCCTAATATACCTTTTCATTCTAAAGAAAACAAAATCTTTAATTTTCTCATCTTTCAACTGATAAACAACAACAAAATAAAATTTATAAATTCATGTAAAGTTATTGAATAAATGCTATTACTACATATATTATAAAATGCACATGTATAATTAATGTAAATGTAAAGAATGTAAATTATTTACTTTAAATATAAAGTTACATTATGTTGATACATGTAAAGTTTATCTTTCACAAACCTTGTTACTTAAGCATATTATTTATACAAGATGTCTCTATAGGAAAAAGATGAAAAATATTGTTTAAATAGATGAATAATTTACCTAAACGATTATCTGAAAATACTGTTTTTATCAAGTTGTCCAAATTCTAATTCAAAAAGTAGTTCGAAAAAAATGAAATTGAATTTCACTTTTGAAGTGTATTTGGAGATGCATAGGAAGGAGATAAAGAAGGAAGATCTAGGGAATTAAATCCCCCCCCCCCAAAAAAAAATATTTTAAGTGAAAATGGAACATTTTTCTCCTGTGGATGTAAACACAGATTTTGAATCTGACAATTTGCTTCGTAGAAAATGTTTAGCATCATAGATATTTGTTCGTCTTTTATTTCTTAAAGAATTGCAGATCTATTTTAGTGTTTTAAGAGCTTTTTTGCTAAATTTATTTTTAGTTTAAACGTTTTCGGATTATTTTTATGGACAAAGTGCATCATCGATGTGGTGGAAGATTTAACTTTTGAATACCAATAAAAGATATATATATATATATATATATATATTAAAAATAGATAATACTATGCAAGTGCATTAATAAGAAAAGGAATAAAGTCATTCCATTAAAAACTTGATGTAATTTAACTTTTAAATACTAATAAAAACAAATATATATATTTTTAAAAAAAGGTAATACTATGTAAGCATATTGATAAGAATCGGAATAAAGTGAACCAATTAAATAATAGATGTAATTTAAAAAGCTTAATTTTTGATTACTAATAAAAGATACCAATTAAAATTTAAAAAAAGATAATGCTATGTAAGCATATTCATAAGAAAAGTAATGAAGTGAATCGATTAAAAAATCGATGTAATTTAAAGATTTAACTTTTGAATACTAATAAAAGATACCAAAATAAATCTTAAAACTAGTGTTCCATATCCATTCTCATACGCAAAAGAATATTTAGACAATATTTTACACAATAAAAAATAATAAAAGAAACATCTATATCTATATCTATACTTATAATAGAGCTCAATGTGTGTGTGTGTGTTGGCGCTCTACAGGCCAGACCATTCAACCTACAGCTACCAAATTTGGAACGTGTATACCTTGGAGGCCGGGAATGTGCACCTGAGGTTTATTTTTCCAAATTTTTAAATAGAATTTTATTTATTTAAAAATTTAACGAAATTTTGACGTGTTTTCGTTATAACTTCCGAAAATATTATCACACAAAAATGAATTTTACATGAAGTTAAAGATCAAAAATTTATCTTATAATGATACTAATGTTTTAATCTTAAAATTAAATTTCTATTTTTAGTGAATTTTTAAATAAATATTTTAACAATGTTTTTCAATAATTTTTATCGTAAAAAATAAAAATTAAAATTAAGCACGTTTCGCATTCATCGGAAAAAATTAGCTTCTATCAAAGAGGTACCATCACATTGATTAAAGCTCCCATTAAAAATAAATTAAATCTTTTTGGAAATGGAATCTGCAAAAATATAATTTTCGGCACGTGTCTGTATCAAATGAAACAAATATGAAATATTATTTTTTCTAAAAAATAAATTCAAGAAAAATTATTTTATGATCTTTTACACTCTCTATACAGAGTGTTTATTTAGTTCCGGACCCATTTTGATGTTTAATGACTCATAAAATAATGAACTTATGGCATTTATTGATGGAATAACTCATATATTTTCCTTTTCAGGCTTGAATATTTTTACTTTTGTAAATATCGTCTGTGCGTGTGGTTAATTTCAGATAATTTCATTTTCCAGTCTAAATATCTGTACTTTTCTAAATATCGTCTGCTTATTAATTGCATTTTATCTCTTTTGTTTTTGGCAACTATTGAAATGCAATGTTTACTTTTGATGCGTTTGTTCTACGTAGTATTTATAATAAAGCTCAATGTGTGTGTGTGTGTGTGTGTTGGCGCTCTACAGGCCAGCTCATTCAACCTACAGCTACCAAATTTTTCACGTGTATACCTTGGAGGCCGAGAATGTGCACCTGGGGGTTATTTTTTTCGAATTTTTAATTAGAATTTTATTTATTTAAAAATTAAGCGAAATTTTGATGTGTTTCTGCTATAAATTCCGAAAATATTACCGCACAAAAAAGAATTTTATATGAAGTTAAAGATCAAAAGTTTATCTTTTAAATGATACCAATGTTTTAACCTTAAAATTAAATTTCTATTTTTAATGAATTTTTAAATAAATATTTTAAATATATTTTTCAACAATTTTCTTCGTACAAAAAAAAAATAAAATTTAAGCTGCTCGAGCACGTTTTGTATTCATGGGAAAAAATTTGCTTTTTTCAAAGTGTTGCCATCACATTGTTTAAAACTCCAACAATAAATAAATTATATCTTTTTGGAAAAAAAATCTGCAAAAATATAATTTTCGGCACGTATCTGTAGAAAAGGAAATAAACATGTAATATTATTTTTTCTAAAAAATTAATTCAAGAAAAATTATTTTATGATCTTTTACACTCTCTATATTATTAATCCAATAAATCAGATATTTTAATTCAAGTTTTGTTTAATATGAACAGGATATCCATTGAAATCAGGGCCACACAGCTGATTTGTAAACCTTTAGTAAGACACATATCTACTAAAATGGTCTAAATGGAAAATGATTATATTTTATGTAACTTGATTTAATAAATGCTCTAATAAATAACGAATTTTTGATTTTACATTAAGCTTCTGCTGTGGAAATTACGAATAACAAAATGTTCTTGAAACACTAATATTTTAAATAAAAAGAGTTAATTTCCAATCAACTAAATCAATCACTTAAACTGACTGATTTATGAAGATTTGAATGTTACTATTTCCCTTTTAGATTTTCCATCGATCGTTTCAAAGAAAATACGCCAATCAGCGCGCAGGTTTCTCAAGATTAATTGGACTAATTTTTGAAAATGTTGAGTTTTTCTAAATTTTTAACATTCAAAACTTCATAAATAAGTCTTAGTTGATCGCGGAAAACAGAAACATTCATTCATTTATTTAAAATTTTGCGTTTCCATAATATTTCTTAGAATATGAAACCTTACTGCATTAAATTTAGTCTTCATAATTTTTGAAATATATTTATAGGTCGGAAAAAAATATTATTATTGATTTCATTTCAATCCTTTTGAAAGCAAAACTAAAAACTGAATTTTATGCTGAATCAGAGAAATTTTTGTTGAATTATTGTTTGAGATATTACATAAATAATGAAAAATATTTTGTAGTTCACATAAGAATTAAATACCGAGAGATTCTGTTTGCAATACTCATATTCAGTAATAATAATAATAAATACATGAGAATAAAGATGATAAATAAAATAAAACATTTGGTTTTATTTAAAAATATCTTTATATTAAATGCAATTTCATCTTTTCCACTTTAAATCAAAGTCGAAGTTTTACCGGAAATGACAACAAATTAGCAAAATATATATAGTAAATTGAAAGAAACGATCTAAACAACAGTATAAGTTTGGTATGACTATCAAAATGTGTAGATTAAAAATGTTTTGTGTTAGAATCTATTAAGAGAGCAGTTACTTAAAATATTTAATTGAAAATTGTAGTGAGCGGTAATACTGGGGAACCGGCTGGTCGCCTTTGGAGGCCGATAATGTGCGCCTGGGGGTTATTTTTTCAAATTTTTAATTAGAATTGTATTCAATTAAAAATTAAGCGAAATTTTGGCGTGTTTCCGCTATAACTTCCGAAAATATTACCGCACAAAAAAGATTTTTAAATCAAGTTAAAGATCAAATATTTACCTTTTAAATGATACCAATGTTTTAACCTTAAAATTAAATTTCTATTTTTAATGAATTATTAAATAAATATTTTAACTATATTTTTCAACAATTTTTTTCGTACAAAATAAAAATAAAATTTAAGCTGCACGAGCACGTTTCGCATTCATGGGAAAAAATTAGCTTTTTTCAAAGTGTTGCCATCACATTCATTAAAGCTCCAATTAAAAATAAATGAAATATTTTTGGAAATGAAATCTGCAAAAATATAATTTTCGGCAAGTGTTTGTAGGAAATGAAACAAATATGAAATATTATTTTTTCTTAAAAATAAATTCAAGAAAAATTATTTTATAATGTTTAACACTCCCTATATTATTAATCCAATAAATCAGTTCAATTTTTAGGCAAGTTTTGTTTAATATGAACAGGATATCCATTTAAATCAGGGCCACACAGCTCATTTGTACACCTTTAGTAAGACACAGATCTTCTAAAATGGTCTAAAGGGAAAATGATTATATTTTATATAACTTGATTCAATAAATGCTCTAATAAATAATGAATTTTTGATTTTACATAAAGTTTCTGCTGTGTAAATCACGATTAACAAAATATTCTTGAAACACAAATATTTTAAATAAAAAGAGTTAATTTCCAATCAACTAAATCAATCACTTAAATTTATGAAATTTTGAATATCACTATTCAATAAAAAAAATTATAATTTTAGCTTTTCTATCGATCGTTTCAAAGAAAATACGCCAATTAGTGCGCAGGTTTCTCAAGAGTAATTGGCCTAAAATTATGAAAATGTTGAATTTTTCTAAATTTTTAACATTCAAAACTTCATAAAAAAGTCTTAGTTGATCGTGGAAAATAGAAACATTCATTCATTTATTTAAAATTTGGTGTCATCAGAATATTTCTCAGAATACGATACCTTACTGCATTAAATTTAGACTTAATAATTTTTGAAATATATTTATAGGTCGGAACAAAATATTATTACTGATTTCATTTCAATCCTTTTGAAAGAAAAAACTAAAAACTTAATTTTATGCTGAATCTGAGAAATTTGTGTTGAATTATTGTTTGAGATATTACATAAATTATGAAAAATATTTTGTAGTTCACATAAGACTTAAATACCGAGCGATCCTGTTTGCAATACTCATATTCAATAATAATAATAATAAATAAATAACAATAAAGAAGATAAATAAAATAAAACGCTTGGTTTTATTAAAAAATATCTTTATATTAATTGCAATTTCATCATTTCCATTTTAAAATAAAGTTGAAGTTTTACTGGAAATGACAACAAATTAGCAAAATATATATAGTAAATTGAACGAAACAACAGTATAAGTTTGGTATGACTATCAAAATGTAAAGATTAAAAATGTTTTGATTGAGAATTTATTAAGAGACCAGTTATTTAAACTATTTAATTGAAAATTGTAGCGAGCGGTAATACTGGTGAACAAGCTGGTCGCCGTAGGCGGCTAGTACATAGATAAAATAAATCATAGTACTATCTAAGCATATTAATAAGGCAAGAATAAATTAAATCCATTGAAAAATCGATGTAATTTAAATTTAACTTTTGAATACTAATAAATGATACAAATATAAATATTAAGAATGATAATGCCAAGTAAGCATATTAATTAAAAGAAGAATCAAGTGAATCAATTAAAAATTGATGTAATTTAAAAATTTAACTTTTGAATATCTTCAAATAAATGAATAAATTTATATATATAAATTATTGCATTTAATCATTTGAAACGAAAAGTGCTTTATCGTAAAAAACCTCATTAATAAATTCCGGATTTTTACACATGTTAATTTAGAGGCAATGAATTTTTCTATTTCAAATTACGTTAGGTGAAGTTAGGTTAGTAAAGCACTTCTAAGCATGGCAAAATAATTCAATTACTCGTATTCAGCATTATTTGTTTTGTGTTATTGCATCTACTCATTCAATTGTTTGGATTTCTAAATACTCCGAAAGTAGAGAAAACAATTTTAATATGCAAATGGCATCGTGGAAAATTTATTTTGTATTCCATTCGGCAAAAGAATTCGGAGATATGTGTATAGAATGCTGTAACTTCCAGTTTCAGCTCAATATCGAAAATTCGAGGTAAATCAGAAAGATAAGGTTTCGGAGAACTCAGTTTTAGCTGCATAAAAAGGAAAAATAGGAAGACAAAAATAAAAAAAAAGTCAAGGGCTCTTGATCTTTGAAAGAGAAATGCTACAAATCCCCTTTCTGATTTCAGATATAGAAAAAAATAAATATAAATATGTTCCCAAGATAGAAAGTCAATATCGTGCCAAACCGTTTTTTATCCAGCTGTAGAGAAATCTGCTCTTTGTGACACAGGCAGTTATGTATTTGGCTCTTTTCATTGGAGAAATATCTGACTTTCACTCTGTTCTTCTCTAATCTTTGACCTTCCAGGTTCGTTGAACAGCTGATCCCTCACAGTCTTTTGCCCGAATAAAGAAAACTATTTTGCAATAATGTCTTTCATTTCTTTTTCTTATAGCTATAACATTTGGTTCAGAAGAGTATTTGAAGATTGTTCAATATACAGATATAAAGAACAGAAAGTGTGGTGATTAATCGCATATAGCTGTTCTTGTCTTGAGCAGAGGATTTGATTTCACTGTAAAAGGAAGAGAAAAAATATGAAAACATTAAAAAAAATCATTGAACACTCCGAAATACATACATTATAACTGAATTAGAACGAGAAAGTTTGGCTCCATTTTTTTTATTGCTATTATCTTAAAACTTAAATTTACTCTAAATGGATTCTCGTATTCATTTTTGGATTTTTGCTTCTATAACAATTTTTAAACATGTTTCTCGGTTTCTGTTTTCGTTTTTTAATTTCCTGAATTGAATTGATAAAGGATATACTTTGTTCTATTTTTAATTCTATGCTTTTGGTGTTTGACGCTTTGGTTCTTTTATTTAGTTCTATTGCTATTATTTTAAAATTTAAATGTGTTCTAAATGGATTTTCGTATTCATTATTAGATTCTTGTTTCTATAAACCCTTTTAAGCACGTTTCTACTCAGTTTCTTTTTTGACTTAACGATTTCCTGAACTGAATTAATTGAGTATCTTTTTTGTTCTATTTATAATTGAACATTTTTGGTGATTAAATAATTTACAGAAAATACTAGATATACTTAATTTCAGCTAACTTTTTTATCCATAACTTGATGTTCCTATTTCTTTTAAAAAAGCATTTTCACGTATTATATTGCATCAGACATTTTAGACATATAATTTGAATAAACTTACACATGATCTGCTTATTGTGAATATGAACTAATGGAGTCAAATCATATGGCATCCTAATGGCAGGGGATTTAAGTTTATAAAAAATATATTTAAATTAGCGCGTTGTGTTTTGCAGTAATTAAATTCCACATCTATCTTTCCATAGGTTCAATAAAAAAAATAAGTAAAATCTCACTTTATTAGTTTTCAACATTTGGAGAATACTGCACTATTAAATATTTAAAGAAATGAAAATGGTTTGAATTTCATTGTTACAGTATATTTGCTTGATGAAAATTGTTGAATTCCTTTTTAACTGTCAAAATCAAGGAAATAACCTGCACACGAGCTAAACTGGTGTTGCAAATTTAATTAACGTAAAATATTACACTAAATTTCGGCATTCTTAATTTTTTATATAATTAAAAATCATTGTCAGAATCAATTCGAAACTGAAGTAAGATTCTTTTTTTCAGCTAAGTAAGCTATATATTCCCAGGGCCTATTTCCTGTATAATATTTTTGATACTTTAACATTTTATACAAAAATGTCAGCCGATTTTTTTTGTGAAAAATTATGAAAATATTGAATTTTTAAATTTCATTATTTTAAACTGACTTGGCTACCTTGACGAGTGGTTATTTGGATGTGGCGATTGAAATGGTTTAAAATACTGATTATCAATGATTTGTAATGCTATCAAGCTAAAATAGTGATGGTATCAAAATTATGATTATCAATGCTTGATCAGAGAGAGTATGCTGAATTTAATTGATTCCGATATGTATAAGAGTATGCATGCATGCAGTGCATGCATAAGAGTATGCATGCAGTGAGGCTTTTTAAACTTATGGGAGAGCTTATTTATTCTTAAAGCTACATAAAAGTGAAATCTTATGATTATTTTGCGATCACCCTACCAAAGCAATAAGTTTTCTCCTTTTTATTTTGTACCTTTGTAATTTAATAACTTTGTTAATTATTCGTATACTATTTTCTATTTAAGGTTGTTTCTATTTTTTTATTTATATATTTAATAATAAACCTGCTCGTTTATATTTATGCTTTTAATAACAAAATGATTATACTTTATAATTTTTTTACGAAATATTGCTACCACTTAATTAATGAATATCAGTTAAATTGATATAAGACAGACTCACGTACAGGCGGCAGGATGTACATTTTGTCTTCCTATTGTTCGTCACACACATTCTATAATCATTATTTTTACTATACAATTATTAGATAATAGCCTGACAGACATTTTTTATAAAAGTTTCTAACTATAAATATCGTGCCTTAAAGAATGCGGCTGTTCTACTCTCAAGCCAAGTAAAGAGAAAAAAGATGAATCCAACCTAATATTTTATCAGCACTAGATAACTTAGTTTTAATGTTCGAAATAGTTTTTTTTTTCATTAACATTTTTTTCATTAACTGGGGTGGTAAAAATTTAGGACTTAACTGAGGAGGGGCGGTCTACTCATTTTTTTTAAACATTCGAATTAAATTTTTTAATATAAATATTAGTATGAAAAACAGCCAATATATTCTGGAAATAGTTTTCTTGATAAATAAATATGTTTTACAATTTTTTTAAAATATATTATCATTGAAAAAAATAAATGTATTTTAACATACATTTTCTTCTCAAATATTGTTACAACAAATAATATTCTTGAAAAAAACATATTACTTTTTAAATGATATTTATTTTTCCAGTTTACAAATGTATATAGAAAACAATAAAAAGCAAAATTCAACATTTATAGGGAAAAAATGACAGTAGGTAAATTTGACTCATTTTTTTATCGCCTTCATTTCTACGCAGATACTTGTGAATATTCGTAGCATGGTTTTCGAAAGCATTTTAAACATACAAATTAAGTACTAATATAAAAATGAGCCTGTAAATTATGTAGATATCTCTCTTGATATATTAATATATTTAAGGAATTTTACAAAATACATTATCACAAGAAAAATTAATTATACTCGAATATACATATCGGAATCAATTAAATGCGAAAACAATCTTCTGTACAATTATCTAAATCACTGAAATCACTTCACTTAAAAGTCTTTAAAGTTCTGCTTCATAACGGGAATCAGTAGGTTGGATGATATTTCAAGGAGCAAGTTTTAGACAAAACTGCTTCTCCTTGTATAACACTGGAACACTAAAAGGGAAATGTGATCTCACAGATTTCTCGTAAAGAAATAGCTGAATTATTTTTAAAAACATCCCCTGTAATCGGTTGAAAAAGTGAACATGTAGTAAAGGTCACGAAACAAGAAGCTACAAGGTCAATCCATAAACTGAGCTAAAAATGAAATAGGGTGAAAGAAAGTTCATCACTAGCGGTCTGAGATATCGCACCTTCCCAGTTAAGGGCTAAATGTGTGAACAAAATTTCATTACTCTAAATAAAATTTTGCAAAATTCTTGATAAAGCTATTTTTTCTATAGAATATTTTAATCAGCATACCAATATGTCTTGCAAAAAGTGAAAAAAGAATGGAAGAAGCAACAGAAGAAACATTACAGAAATAAGAACACGAAGGGATTATCCATTCTAAATTACGAATTGCGCAGCATGTTACAAGACGGTAAAAGGAATTGCAATTCAATAATGGATGTCCTGTGAGATGAGTAAGAAAAAGAAATGATAAAGAAAATAGAACAGAGTTTGAAAAAAAAAAAAGGTTAACTGGAACAATTTTTCTTCACTGGTTTAGCAGAGAAACTCCAAATCCGATAGTTCTTCCAGAAATAAACTCAGATATTTTAAATTGAAACTAGTTTGTCGATTGAATGAATTGGAGTTCCTTTTCAGTATTTTTAGGGTTACACTGTGCCATTTACTTAAAATTTAGATGTTTGGGGATTTCTTATCTACAGATTCCTTTGGAAATCTTCAGTTCTTATTATATGAATGGTTGGTATAATTTTATACGAAAGATGCATTTCATGCAATTAGATGTCATCATTTATTCACTATATTGGAATATTTTGTTTTACAAATGTTTCCAATTATATCTTTTTTCGGGTATATTATTTTGTCTATTTATCATATTTTCAATTCTATTTCATTACCTAGGGAGAAATTGAATCCTATGAAAATTGTACATATTATACGTGCTTACGTTTTTTAAATCTTTAATATGAAAAAATGAAATATTCAATTAAAACTTCTCTCTTTAGTAAGGTGGTACAGTTTCTAAGATATTTTGAAGTGTTTACTTATACAGAGTGTTTATTTAGTCCCGGACCCATTTTGATGTTTAATGACTCATAAAATAATGAATATATAAACAAAATTATGGCATTTATTTATGGAATAACTCATATATTTTCCTTTTCAGATTTGAATATTTTTACTTTTGTAAATATCGTCTGAGCGTGTGGTTAATTTCAGATAATTTCATTTTCCAGTCTAAATATCTGTACTTTTCTAAATATCGTCTGCTTATTAATTGCATTTTTCTCTCTTTTGTTTTTGGCAACTATTTAAATGTTATGTTTACTTTTGATGTGTTTGTTCTATGTAGTACTTTTGTATGTGATGTTTTATTCGAGCGGATATTAAGGAGAATGCATACACCTCAAGAGAAAGCACATATTTTATGGTGGTTCATAGAAACGAAATCGATAGTGCAAGCACAGAGGAATTTCAGAAGAATTTATCAAAAAGATCCTCGATCCAAAAACAGCATCTTGCGGTGGAAAAAGAATTTTCTAGAAATTGGAAGTATCGCAGATAAGAAACGTTCCGGACGTCCTTGTACAAGGGATTTTGATGTTGAGCGTGTCAGAGACACATTTTTACACAATCCTAGAATATATGTGAGATCAGTGGCAACAGAATTTCGACGGTGTATAAGGTTATTAAGAAAAAATTAAGACTGCGTGCATACAAAGTTCAAATTTTGGAACCGAACGATAAGCTTAGGAAGATAGCCTTTGCTAACAGATATTCTAAGGAGGATAGAAGATGCTGCTGATTTTCTGAAGCGCATAATGTTCTTCGATGAAGCATCCATTCATGTTTCTGGCATTGTTAATCGCCATAATGTGCGCATATGGGGATCTGAAAACCCCCATGAATACCGTGTGCCACAAAGGGATTCCCCAAAGGTTAATGTGTGGTGCGGACTAATGCACGACCGAGTCATTGGGCCTTTCTTTTTGACAGAAAAGACAGTCCCATCAGTCGTATACTTAGACATGTATGAAAACTTCGTATTTCCACAGCTAGAAGAGCTTCAGCCACATGTCTTTTTGCAACAAGATGGTGCACCACCTCATTGGGGTACCATCGTTCGTACTTCTTTGAATGACCATTTTCCAGGAAGATGGATTGGGCGAGGAGGTCCAATTCCTTGGCCACCCAGATCACCTGACATAACGCCGCTGGACTTTTTCCTTTGGGGGTTTGTAAAAGAAAACGTTTTCAGGAGGAGAGTGTCGAACATTGATGACCTAAAAGCCAGAATTACAACCGCAATAGGCTCTGTGGATGCTGACATGCTTGCCGCTACCTGGCGTGAAATTGAATATAGACTTGATATTCTCCGTGCGACGAAGGGGGCACACGTGGAAGTTCATTGACAAGGTTCATGAAACTTTTTCAGTCTATTTAACCATTTATGTTATTAATTTTAATCTATCTTTATTATTTTATGAGTTATTAAACATCAAAATGGGTCCAGGACTAAATAAACACTCTGTATTATACTTCAATTCACTTACCTGTTTATTTTTCATTATATTAATACCATCAAGACCTAATGGTTGCAGGTTACTTTTATGATTGATGAAAGTTGAGAAGCAAACTTGGAGGCCAACCTTTACTGTGCTATTAACCCTATTCTAGATCTGAAACATTGTTTGATAAATAAAATTTCATGTAGATAAAAAATTAAAAAAAGAAAAAAAAAACGATGTTATATCCAGTTCACCCACGTGGATATGAAAAACAAAATGCTACAAAATACTCATTACAGCAGATATTTTGCTGTTAAAGTAATTTCATTTTCTGATATTTTTACAAAACATTCTTCAAATCGACTACATGAATAAATTTAGAAGGATAAAATTCAAATATAAGCATAATATAATGGAATTTGGTTGCTGTAATGATTGCCGAAATTATTTCAAACTTGCAGACCAATATTTACTGTACTATTATATCTATTCTAGATCTGAAAACATTATTTGATAAATAAAATTTCATTTACATGAAAATTTTTAACAAATTCCCTGGTGTGTACAATTTACCCGCATGGGTACAAAACACAAAATGTTGTAATAAATGATCATTATTGCAGATATTTTGCTGTTAAAGTAATTTCATTTACTGGCGCGTTCATAAAAAATTGCTCAAACTGATTAAATAAGTAAATTTAGAAGAATAAAATTCAAAAATAAATATAATATAATTAAATTTGGTTACTGTAATGAAATTGGTTACTGTTACTGAAATGGTAAAATTCCTTCAAACTTGGGGCGGATCTTCACTGTATTATTAAATCTATTCCATATATGAAAACATTGATTGATAAATAAAATTTCATCTACGTGAAAAATTTTAACAAATTCCATGGTGTATCCAATTTACTAGCTTGGTTGACAAACACAAAATGTTGCAAAAAAATCATTATAGCAGATATTTTGCTATTAATATAATTTCATTTATTTTATTTATTTACATGTTTACAAAAAAGTTGTTCAAACCGATTAAATAAATATATTTAGCTAGTAATATAGAAGGATAAATCAGCAGTTCAAATTGTTTCATTTTGCAAACACGTTTTTGAAAATAAAAATAAAAAGATTCGTATTTTATTGTAAATTGTTAACCAAATTATACTAAAACATTGTTCATGCAGAGTAAATAATAATAAAAGCTTAAATACAATTAATAATTCAAGGAATATGATTAATTTTCATGAATGCCACCCATTCTTTGCAAAACTAAATACAACTAACTTGATACTATAAAAAAAATCTCTATTATTATTTTCTCCACAGTGATAAAAATGAATTTTTTTTATAGATATTCTTAGATTTTGAATTGATGAAAAGTTAAAGACGACAGAAATGAATGCTGTTGTCTTCATGTTTCCAAGTTGTTACCATTGTTTCTATGCTGACGAAAATGGATATTGTTGTTTTTATGTCTCAGTGTCAACGCAAATGAATGTTGTTGTCTTCAGGTTCCCATGTTGTTGCCATCGTCTCTTTGTCTCAAAAAAATTCATTTAGTTGCCTTCAAGAATCCATCTTGTAGCCATTGTCTCTATGTCGGCAAAAATGAACATTGTTGTATTCCTATCTCTATGTTGTCACTATTATCTCCATGTCGATGAAAATGAAGTTCTAAAAAAAGTAAGTACTTGGGTGGCATTTTTATTAGAAGCTTCTAAGAAATTCTAAACTCTGTCAAGCATTCTGATTGTAGGCATTGATTGATTCTCAGGCGTTGATTCTGTAGTGAACTGTTTGACTTCTGTAATTTTACTGCTGAATGATATCATGTTCGCATTTTTGATGATTTTTGCAAGTGCTATAGGTTTGCGTTCTATTAAAGTGCATTTAACAATATTTCTTGTTTTCATGGGGAGGGGACCGAAGCATCGTTTGCCATTACTGAATTTTTTTGGACTTCTCATCGCACACTCACCAGAAAGAATTTCTGTAACGATATAATATTATATTTCAAACCGCCCACTTAACTGCTATATGACTTTTTCTTCGTCCACTAATTTGTGTCAAGCATTTACAAGCCAACCCTAATATTATCAATATACTTAACAATATTTTAATACCTAATAATATATCATTAACTAACAATTTATAAATAATTAAAAATTAATATAAATCATGCCATATATATAGAATGATGAATAGCAAGTTAAAGTTATATTAAAGAACCAGGGAAATATTTGTGTATTCAAAGAACATGACATTTCAAATTGTGCACGTTTCATATATTGCTATTTTTGCATTTGCATTGTCTTTCTATTGTAAGTTTTTATTCTTTCTTGCTGGTTTTGTATTTTTGATCGCGTACATCCTCTTTCTTTACTTAATTCAATGACATAGAGCCAATATATTGGTTCTTCTTTTGTGTATCCTACCCTTATTTCAATAAGAAAATGACTTCGTTCTGTAAGTCTGATCTATCCTTACATTTTGTATATCGATTTACGAGACACCTGCATAATATTTCCATTCCTACCAACATTGTATGTATTAAACTGTTGTCGGCATGGGCACAGGAATGTGAAGGCTATATTTTATTCTATTCCATAGTTCAGTAGAAGAACACATAGAAGCTCAGAGAAGAATGCACTATATTCCGAAATTTATCTTAAAAAGCAAAAATATGAAGCGGATCCTGAAGGTATTGTGTCTTCAAATCCACTATCAAATGTATAAGAATGAAGAATAGGAAAATACATAAATAATACACACGGCAATGATGATCTCCGGAAGTATTTACAAAGCCAGATGCCGAGAAAAGAACAAATATAAAATTCTCCTAGACGAGAAAAGTCAATATTTTTGAAAATTTTATTTTATTCCATGTGTGTAGAGATATGCACCTTTTATGCAGTTATTTCCCTACCGATGCAACAAACACTTTTTCCTTTTCTATTTTCATTCCAGTTAGACTCTCAGCATGCGAGAACATTGAAAAGTCTAGCTAAAATGAAAACAGAAAGAGAAAGAAGCTGAAAGGTTTTTTTTATATGAATAAAACTTTGTCTTGTTTCTTAACTATTGTTTCAACTGTTCAAGAACAAGTAACTGTTGTAACTTGTTTCTAAGTATCTTATTTTCAACTTGTTATTAACTAACTAATAACACTTTTCATGTTTGCATCTAAAAATATTGAAGAATCCTTTTAATTTTAGATTAATAATAAAAAAAATAAAAGAATTGAAATCTGCTATCGCAAATTTGAAGTTATTATGGGAGAATATTATTTTTTTTTAAATTACGTGGTATCAAACTGACAGTAAAACATACGTTCTTATATAAATCATATCTCGAAATTGCCAACATTTAGAAAAGCGATGGTTTTTAACCATCTCAAAATTAATTGAATTCTATATTTGTTTTCGAGTCCAGAATTATTTTTTCGTGAAAAACCAGTTTAAACTTGTTCGAAACTATCACGTGACAGATTACGCATGCATTGATATTTAGAAAATATTTTTTTCCCCATCTGAAAATCATTTGTGCTCCAAATTTTCAGAAGATTTTTTTCCTCTTCGAAAAATTGATTTAAACAGGTTTGGAATGATTACGTGATAATTGTATTGAGCCCTCGTCAATTTTTAGAAAAAAGTAGAAATTCTGCATAATATTCACTGAATCCTGTTCTCCAGAAATTAAAGAGAAATAAATGCTAAAAAGGAATTAAATCATTTAATGAAATGAATTAAATTCTGGTTAAGTTTCCTGATTCACTTTTCTGACTCATAATTCATGATTTCATTTGTCGTATGAAGATTTTTTTCTTTTTCTTATTTAGTCGAATTTCTTATTTAATCTATTCAAACAGAGTTTACGAACATTTTTCGACGAGTTTTATTATATTCAAAATATTTTGTAAGCATTTATCTTTTCATTTCATATAATGTGTTCAAGAAAGTACGCCTCTACATCTCCTTTTTATGAAAAAACAAATTCTATATTGTACTTTAAATAGCATAATAAATATAAATATTACATTTAAGATAAAATAGAATCTTTGTATGTTTTCTCTATAGTTTTAAC